>PVKW010033973.1:0-22823 GCA_004027895.1 Orientallactaga bullata | reverse complement strand
TATTGCTGGTGGTCTTTGAACAAAAAATGCCAGGAAAGCTATGCAAAGAGAGAGCATTAAAGGACAAGCAAGTTAGGTGAAATGAGTGATGGCTCCAGCAAGACAGAGGAGGAAGCAACTGGCACTTCTAAGTGTGAGTCAGGGTGTCTGACAAGCAAGGCCTGGAAGTACAGTGAAAGATGTCTTCAAACGAACAGAGGAGGCATTGTTTCTGCAGAGTCTGAGCAGCACAAGCCCCAGGCAGGAAACGTGAAGTTATTGAAAAATGAATGTCTTTCTTTTGGAGCAAATGCTAATGTTGGATTTAGTCATTTGATAATTTGCCTACTGATTGAAGGGAATTTTCCTCTTCTGACAGTTGAAGCCTTTCTCTCGATGCTTTGGTAGACTCTTGCAAGCTGCTGGATAGAAGGGACAGAGTTCACTGTTGGCCATGGGATCGTATTGTTCCCAGCTTGGAAACCCGGAAGCACACCATCCTGACAATACCGTAGTGGGTTTGAAGCAATTGTTTAGTGCTCACCATCTTCCAGAATGCTGAACAAATCCTAAGGACTTATTTGCAATGTTGAATGTAACTTAAAATATGTTTTTACCTTATGGTCTTGGCCTGGGTTGTTTCGGTTGGACCGATTCCATTACTCACTCTCTTTTGCTCTCTATGTATTGTTCTATTTATTTTCCCCAAATCATTTATCTTGATGTCCTGCCTTGGTAAGTGCTGCTGGGGTGGGGGGTGGGGGTAGTGTGAATGAACTGTTGACATATGCTGTGTTGACTGCCTCCGAGCTGTCTGAGTTTGTGGTTTGGCCACTCCCTTAGCAAATTTGCTCTCATTAGTAGGTTATTACTTCCTTTGCTTTCCCCCTAGGATGCAGGCTTTGGTCCTCTACATATGTTCAGGTATTAGATGAAGTTGTAAGAAGGAACCATACATATATTCATATGTGCACGCACCCCATCAGCACGATCAGCAAGCTATCTGGCATCACTATACTATAAAATATCAATCCCTTGAAGAGTTCTTTAAAAAAACTTCACTGGTCAAATAAATTTGGTGCTCCTGTCTTAGACAGTTACGGCACACAAGTATATCATTAAATCTGAACAGTCTTTTAAAAAATTATTATTTTTTTTTTGAGAAAGAGACAGGGAGAAAGAGAGAGAGGAGAATGGGTGTGCCAGGGCCTCCAGCTGCTACAAATGAACTACAGATGCATGCACCACCTTTTGCATCTGGTTTACATGGGTCCTGGGGAATGAAACCTAGTTCCTTTGGTTTTGCAGGGAAGTGCCTTAACTGCTAAGCCATCTCTTCAGCTCCTGAATTGTCTTGTAGTAAGAGAATCAGCTTAAAATTTTAGAATAGTTTTGTTTATTTATTTGCAAGGAGAGAGAGGAAAAAGGGGGCGAAAATGGGTGCACCAAGGCTTCTTGCCACTGCATATTAACTGCAGATGCATGCACAACTTTATGCATCTGGCTTTATGCAGGCACTAGAGAATTGAAACCAGGCCATCAGACTTTGCAAGCAAGTGCCTTTAACTGCTGAGCTATCTTTCCAGCCCAAGCTTAATTTTTTTAAGTGACTTGAACATAAATCTTAGGTCTTTGCTACAATAATAAATAACCCTCCAAAATATCAGTAACATTACACACATATGGAATGGGACATGATGGGTAATAAACATATACACTTACATATTTTATATTATATGTGCACATATTTTTATTTATATATACATATGAGACATTAATTAGATATGTACATATTTCTCATTCCTATATCTCTTTATCAGCTGTGGTTTGTATAGGTCTTCTTGTTTCATCTGCGTGTTCCTATGCTCCAAGCACTTTCTCATGCTCTGTCTAGGTTGATGAAGAAGCACCTAACTTGGATATGAGGTTGGCAGAATTATGAGAGAGCCTGAGGTGAGTCTTCAATTTACATTTAAATGTTTTTTTTTCTCAGATGTTGCAAATGACACACCTGCTCATATGCATTGGCCAAATCATGTCACCTGGCTACACCCAAAGATAATAAAATGAGAATAAACACTTCTCCCAAACAATGCATGGCCGAGTCACGGGACTTTGGGTAAGAAAGTAGAACGCTTTAACTGTACATAGTTGGGAACAGAACATAATCTTCTATACTATGGGAAAAAATTTGTCAGCTGTTGTAAGGCAGATTTCCTAAGGGCAGAGACCAAGATGGGGATTCTGGAGTAAGTGATTTATTGAGGGTCAGTTCTCAAGAGAAACCTATAAGAAAAAAAAGAAAAGAAAAGAAAAGAAGAGAAGAGAATAGGATAGGATAAAAAGCAAAATCAAAAATCTAACCTGGATCCCATGGAGATATGGAATATAGATGGCACCGCAGCGTTGTCTTTCCTGGATGTAAGGAATCTGGGATTTTACATGCCTCTCTCTGATAATCAGTCTTTGGCTCCAAGAAAACAAGCACCTCCTGAGAATGTGAGGGATGGGAAGGTTCCCTTCGTTGAAGAGCAGTTCTTTGGGTTAGGACCTGAGCTTTCAGCAGCCAGCACTTAGACTGGCTGAGGGTGGGTGCTGTAGCCTGGTAAAGGAGATCTGGGTAAAGCACCAGTAGAATCTACTGTCATACAATACATCCCCTGCACTGCTCAGGGGCTTTTCACATTACATGTGTCTTCAAGCACAGTATCTTCAAGATTCTTTTGGTCACAATTTTGGGACTACTTCAATAGAAGTGATAGCCAATTGATGCTTCTCTATGACCCATATCAAGCCCCCTTTCTTTCAATGGCAACTTGGTTATTTTAGGTGATTCTCTGAGAGGTCATGGTGTAGGCTTAACTCCCTTTTATCAGGGAAAGTTTATCTTACCTTATAATTTACAGTCAAAATTCCAGACGACGGTTCTCATCCAATAAGACTGCAGAGCACAAGGTACCATCATGTAGCAGTTGTCCCAGAACCTCTGAGTCCAGGCAGCTCAAAGCAGCAGGAATGAGAAGCAGAATTTCTCATGGTGGTCACGGGGTATGACAGAGTAAGCTAAGCCAATCTACTTCCACCTGCTGTTTCTAAGACCCGTATGTTAACTGTGGAGGACGGCACCACACGTCAGCTGTTGGTCTAGGTGGAACGCCACCTTCAGGATAGAGCTCCTTTTTTTTTTTTTTTCACCCATGTCTTCATGAGTTTGTCCCACTGCTTCACTAGGCCAGAAGCTTTGGGAATGTGCAGTACGTGGTCGAATCAATAGATCCCAGGGCTGTGTCCTCACTGTCACACCCCCTTTTGCTAATTCCTTATTCTGAGCCAATGTTAATATAGGCTTCAAAGTTAGTAAATCAGATAATCCTTGAGCCTTTGCTGTCTAAGGCTTTGCTGGCAGGAAAACACCTAGAATATGTGTCAACCACAGGCAGGTTGAATTACTGTTCTTTCTACAGTAGAAGACTTGTAGTGTGATCATTTTTATCACTAAGTGGCTAGTTGGCCTCCTCCACAAGAGGCTTAGTGTTGATCTCCGGGCAAAGGCTCTCTTCTTCCATTTACACGAGTCCAGTAAGACGGAACACTTGTATAACAAGTCAGGCAAAGCAGCTGTGTGACTCACAGATAGACATCAAGGACAAATAGAAGCTGATAGCTCTACGATGAGCCGGTCCAGCGAGGTTCCGAAAACCTTCTCAGGGCAGATAGAGTTTTGCCTATACATGCCCCATGTGGCTGATGGACCCCAAAATACCCCACCTAAGGTCTTACACCCTAGGTGCAACTGGTACTGCAAAGTATAAATAATGTACGGCACCCTGTTCTAGTGAGAATGAGGACATAACCTTGGCTTCTCCACACAGTTCCTCCTTATGTCAGGACATTGAATTCTTGGTGCAGTCCATAGTTATTCTGAGAAATCCAAGCAGGAGTGTACAGAGCTTGTTTTCCAAGGCCTTTGAGGACCTGTTGTTCTACACTCTGTTCCTGGCAACTTTGACCTCCAGCGTGGTAAGAGTTCGGCTTTTGGAAGCAGTATCCCATGCTTCCAAAGCTCTGCATAGCCTTCATCTCTGCCCCCAAGCTAATCTTAGCTGGTCTTATTACATAATCTCTCGAGTGGCTGAGGACAGGGGCTAGCTGGCACATCCTGTTTGTTAGTGCCTTTTTAGCAGTGGAAGTGTCCCATGCAGGCTGGGATGCAATGATGTTCACAGTTTTTGTCATTCCCATAGGTATACCCAAATGTACCTTTTATAGACTGACCCCAATCTTCTAATTTTTCTCTTTTCAGGCATTTGACCAAAAAGCTCAGACATTTGCTACTCCTCGTGAATCTGTTTTGAACCATTTGAATGACTAAGTGAATGAATTCAACTCTCACCGTTGACTTTTAAGGTCACTTATTTTGGTAGAGAGAGAAAGAGGCAGATTATACACACACACACACGGAGAGAGAGAGAGAGAATGGACACACCAGGGCCTTCAGCCAGTGCAAACAAACTCCAGGAGCATGCTCCACCTTGCGCATCTGACTTACATGGGTTTTGGGCAGTTGAACGTGGGTCCTTTGGCTTTGCAGGCAAGTGTCTGCAAACTGCTAGACCATCCCTCCAGCTCCCAAGTTATTTTAAAAATATTTTATTTATTCCAAGCAGAGATAGGGAGACAGAGAGAGGGGGGAGAGGGAGAGAAGAGACATATATAGAGAATGGGCCTACCAGGGCCTCCATCCACTGCAAATGAACTCCAGATGCACACATCATTCTGTGCATCTGGCTTTATGTGGGTAATGGGGAATCAAACCAGAGGTGTTAGGCTCTGTAGGCAAGTGCCTTAATTGCTGAGGCATCTCTCTAACCCCCACATTATTTTAATGGCATTTCAATGGGGGGGGGAATTGAGAGATGGTCAGGATAAGGTGAGATTGTGAGGATGGAGCTTCGTCCTGGAAGAAGCGGCTGCTAACGTTCTTTGGGGGGGAGAAAGCAGGTCTCCATGAAGACGGAGGAGCCATTGCACTGATACAGATTTTCTAAATGCAACAAGAAGTGCCATTTCTACCAACCATGGGAACCCAACCTATGCTCATCTCCTGAGCTCCTGTCTTCTTGGAGACCAGCTCTAGCTAAAGAGGAAGGTGGCAGACATGAGCTTCTCATTCATCTGTCCCTTAACTTCGTTCAGGATGGAAGGAGCTGCTCTACGTTTCACCAGGTCTCGTGAAGATAGGGCTCACGTTCTTTCCTTTGTTGATCCAAAATATATTCAATATCCAGTGTTGACTAAGAACATCTGTTGTCTATTATCAGGAGCAGAAGTTCAAGTACTTCTGCCCACTGCATCTTGACGTTGGAGTTGCCAAGGAAAACAACCCAGTAAAGGGCTGGATAGAACAGCCCTTTACTCACGGAAAGAAGCAAAAGGATGTGGCCAGCTTCACTAGTGAATGTTGGTTCTCCTTGGCCAGTGGGTTCCTCCTAGCAGCAAATGCAGGGCAATTGGTCATAGGCACTCCTCTGGTGATTATTGTTCCTTCTTTAAAGGAGAAAGAAGTAGTGGTGGGGTTGACCAGCTGTCCTATCATAACATGCTTCAGTATGAGGTGTATACAGTGAGTCTAAAATGGGGAAAGATACTCCCACACATGGTGAGAAGTCTAGCACAGGCTATGAGAACTCTTTGTTTCTAGGTAAGGAAGTGTTCCAGGGCAAGCTCTTGCATGGCTTGGTGTAGGTTGGGGGTGAGAATTGTAGGCCCAAGATTGCTTCTCTCAATGCCTGCTAAGTGTCAAGTAATGCTCTAGCTCCTGAGAACTGACTGTGAATATGACCAACAAGTGCTTCATTATAACTTACATTCTAATTACACAGACAGTGTGTGTGTGTATGTGTGTGTGTGTGTTCATGCGCATAACTATGACATCTGATGATGAAAGTGCTATATAAACAGTACAGGGCTGCGGTGGTGTAGTGCACCCTTAATCCCTGTACTTGGGAGGCTGAAGTAGGATGATCACTGTGAGTTCGAGGCCAGCCTGAGACTAATTCCAGGTCAACCTGGGCTAGAGCAAGACCCTACCTCCAAAAACCAGGAAAAAAGTAGAGGGCTAGAGAAATGGCTTAGCAGTTAAGGCAATTGTCTGCAAAGCCAAAGGACCCAGGTTCAATTCTCCAGTATCCACATAAAGCCAGATGCACTCAGTGGCGCATACATTTGGAGTTCATTTGCAGTGGCTAGAGGACCTGGCACACTCATTCTCTCTCTCTCTCATCTCTCTTTCCCTCTTTCTCATTCTGTCTCATATAAATAAATAAATAAATGAAAATAAAAAATATTAAAGTGGAGAGACAAATAAGCTACTAATGAATGAATCTAAGAAAAAGATGAGAGCAGATTGGATAGGGCTGTGGTGGTGTACATGGTAAGAAATATTTCAGTGCTGGATATATTTAAAAAATGAATCCAAGCTGGGTGTGGTGGCACACACCTTTAATCCCAGCACTCGGGAGGCAGAGGTAGGAGGATTGCCATGAGTTCAAGGCCACCTTACCTTGTAAAACCGAAACAAAAACAAAAAAAAAAAGAAAGAAAAAAAAAAGAAAAAAGGATTCATACTAATGGGATGAATGAGGTGTGAAGAAGATCAAAAGTTCAGGTAATAGACATACAAGTACACAGGTTAAATATTCACTTGAACTTATGAACCTGGAGTTCAAGAGAAGCTTGAGCAAGATGGACAACTGTGGGAGCCTTCAGTCTTTAGATGGTACTAGAAGCTGTAACCTAGAATGACATTGCTGAGGGAGGAGGGGTGCAGAGAGAAGGGGTATATTAGGTGAGTGCTGGGACACCCCGACATGTAGTCACTGAGTGCTGGGTCACTCCAACACGAACTCAGAGTGCTGGGACGCTCCAACATGAAGAAGTGGGAATGAAGGAGGATCAGCACAAGAGACTAGAAAGTCGCATCTGTGAAGCAGAAAGTAAAAGCCATCAAGATGCTCCTTCACGAATGAGACCATGATCTGCTGTAAATCAAATAGGATAAAGGCTGAGAATTAACCACTAAATTAGCAATGTGGAGGTGATTGATAACCTTGACTAATCTGCGATTTGACCACTAAAATGGAAAGTTATTCCAGACCATTTTATTCTTTGGGATATCTCCCAACTTGCCTTTGGAAACTGGCCCAAAATACTCAAAGGAATGGCAATTTTAGCTTTTTGATTCACAGCCAGACTGTGGTAATCTTAAGTGCAGGGGTCTTATCTTATTTATTTCAGTGTCTTTGGGTCATTAATATAACCTTTGGTACACGTATGATATTCAGAAAATATTTAACATATCTGTGACATGCATGAGCTATTAAAGATGTAGGTCTTATCCTGCTACTTCTGTGCCTGTAATATGCTACTTTAATTTAATTCTGGAAAGTTATAAGATTTGATTTTTCAATGAGCATCTAGTTTTAGTACAATAAGCTAAGAGGGATAAGAAAAGCAAAACAACAATGAGAACAATGATTCCCTGGGGTTTATTGTATGCCTGGCACAAGACCAAGCATCTTACTCAAGCTATCCTCACCATAACGCTTGTGAAACAAGCAGTGTGGTTCTAACTATAGGTTGTGGACGATACTATATTCCCCAAAACACATTTCCTTTTCTTCTCTTTTTGTAGTTGGATATAGTCATGTGCAGCTTGGCATCCCCAATGCAATATGGAAACAATGATCACCTCCATTGTCAGGCTTGGCCCATCTAAAACTCACACACACAGCTCTCTCTTTTTCTCAACCCAGGAGCTTCACAGATCAACCTCTGAGTCCTGCTGGAGTCATATGATGGCAGGAAACTAGATCCTTGAATGACCCATGGGAAGGTGTCTGCCATGGAGGAACGTCCACTTTGGATGGAAACAGTGACCTGGTTTCATTAAGATCGGAGTCATTGACCTCATATGGTTAGACAACTGATAAGTCTGAAGGTGTAGTTCTCTAGTGTAGATTATAGTCCCCTATGGTCACTATAGATGCCTATAACCCTAGGTCACTAGCATAGACTATAGACCCTTAGAGTCACTATCGTGAATGTAGCCCTGGGTTACTAGCATAGACTATAGATACCAATGTCAAAATGAGTTACTGTCAGAAAGAATGTAAGAGCCAGAGGGTAGACAGGAGGACTTTGGGATTCTAGCCTCAGGACATGCAGTAACTGGTGCATTCCTGGACCTCCCATTGGAAGGTGCAACCTCCATAAGATCTGCACAACATAAATCTCATCAACATTTTGACATAGATGATGGATAAGGGTACAAAATAATAAGATTTTTAGATATGAAAACAGCAGAGGGACTACTTGAAGGAGGAGGGCTTCAGTGGAAAGGAAGGAGAGGGAGGCAAAAAAAAAAGGTAATGGGAGGAGATTATGATAAAATTACATTATGTTCATGTATTAAAATTCTCAATAAAAAATTAGTGATGGAAGGCTGGAGAGATGGCTTAGTGGTTAAGGCGCTTGTCTGTGAAGCTTAAGGACCCTGGTTCAAGGCTTGAGTCTCCAGGACCCACGTTAGCTAGATGCACAGGGAGACGCATGCATCTGGAGTTCGTTTGCAGTGGCTGCAGGCCATGGCACACCCATTCTCTCTCTACATGCCTATTTCTGTATCTCTCTCTCTCAAATAAATAAATAAAAATAAATTAGTAATGGTGCACAGAGTGCAACATGCTAAACTCTCTAGCCCCCTTCCACAACTCAGGCTACAGCATGCTCTTAAGATCTTTATCTTCCAGGCCAGAGATGCGAAAAATCTTCTCTGGGGATATCCAGCCAAGAAGGAAGATGAAAAGATGCTGACAGTGGGGTCTGGCAACACGTGATTTGATGAAGGCAATTATAATTGGCTTTACTGCTAGGCTAAGTGCGTCCAATGTTTTTTTTTTTTTCTTTTTTCGTTTCTTCATTTTTATTAAGAACAAACAATATGAATTACCAGACATTTGGAAAGGGTCTAACATGACATACAGAGACCACAACAAACAAACAGAAGGAATGCAACTTAGAGGAGACACAAAAGTGAAGAAATGTTGAACCAGATTTCATTGATCTTCTTAAGAGAGATAAGAGAACATGGGGAAAATTAAGAAAGGGTGCTCTAAAGGAAAGAGGGAGGAAGAGTGTTTGGTAATTAGAAACATGATTACTGGGCTGGGAAGATTGCTTAGTGGTTAATCCAAAGGACCTAAGTTTGATTCCCCGGAACACATGTAAGCCAGATGCACAAGGTGGTGCATGCATCTGGAGTTCATTTGTAGCAGCTGGAGGCCCTGGTGTGCTCATTCTCTCTCTCTGTCTCTCTCTCAAATAAATAAATAAAAATATTTTAAAAAAACCACAAGGACAGAAACATGTAGGTAGAAGAATTGGAAGATAAATTTGAGGAACGATCACCAAAAGTTGATTAAAAAGTCAGAAATAAAAACAGAAAAGTTCTAACAATATTAGAGGGCTGATGCAAAGGAATTTCTGGGGGGAAAAATCAGAGGAAGCTAAGGGAAGGGATGGAAAAGCAATCTGAAATAAATGAATAAATAAAAACCTTAGGGCTGGAAAGATGTCTTAGGGGTTAAGGTGCTTGCCTGTGAAGCCTAAGGACTCATGTTCAAATATCCAGGTCCAACATAAGCCAGATGCACAGTGATGCAAGTGTGCAATGTTGCACATGCACACAAGGTGGCATGTGCATCTAGAGTTTGTTGGCAGTGGCTGAAGGCCCTGGCACACCATTCTTTCTCTCTCTCTCACTGCCTCTTTCCCTCTCTCTCAAATAAAAATAAAAACTTTTAAGGTGCTAGAGAGATGGCTTCGTGGTTAAGGCACTTGCCTGCAAAGCCAATGGACCCAGGTTCAGTTCCCCAGTACACACATAAGCCAGATGCACAAGGTGGCACATACATCTGGAATTCCTTTGCAGTGGCTGAAGGCCCTGAGACACCCATTCTCTCTCTATCTCTCAAATAAAATAAATTAATTAATTAAATTAAAAATAATTCCCAGGACTAAAGAACAAAGATGAACTGATCAAAAGAATAGTCTCATTTTCTGGTGGATTGATATAAGGGCTGTCATGATTATCTGAGTATTGGAACAAAACAAAAGATTCTGTGAGTTTCAGGCTGGGGGAATAAACTTGTCAAGGTCGAGCTTCAGAATGGCTGTGGATTTGCGACAGTGGCATCTCCAAAAAGTTCTATGGCCAAATAACATACAACCTAGCCAATTGACTGCTTGTAACTCAGGGTAGGAAAGTAGTGTTTTCATATATTCCAGGTCTCAAAGTTGTTGCAAAGTCTAACCAGAGGAGGCACTTCAGCAAAATGTAACAATCACCCAAGATTGATGAATGTAGGGGGTGACGCAGGGTTTACATCAGAGGGGCCGAGGGACGCTTGTCAGGAGGATGGTAAGGGGCTGACCCAGGAGAGCAGCTGTGTCTCCACATGAAAGACAACCCAGCAGATCTGAGCAGAGACGGACTCACCGGGGGCTGTCAACACCAAGCTCGGAGCTAACCTGAGGACAGGATGTAATGAAGAGTCTGGTCTAGACTCTGGACAACATATGGTTTATCCTGACCCTCTGCTAAGGAAAATTCTCCTCTTCCCCTCTGTGCCCAGCTGCCTCGGTAAGCCGAGGAGACTCACCGCGTCCACAGCAATGTCCTGCTTTGACCTAATCCTGAGAGTTGGACGTGAGCCACGTAACTTCAGAGCTTCCCACTCTTTCTGACTGGATCCCTTCCATACGTCCAGCTTGTGGCCCACACTACAGCCTTGCCAGACAAGCTGTGGGGGTCTCTGAAATGAGCTGTATGGTTTTGAGGACTCACTTGTGACCTGGCTTAGAAACTCTCAAGGAAGCCAACACCAAACCCAACCTAGAGATATCGACTCAGCCTGGCTTTCCCGAGAGCCTCTGGCTAGCTCGAATACCCATGGGTTTGTGATGCTATCCCATTCCCCAGACATAGAAATTTTTAGATCTTCAGGACAGACCCATAGACCAAATCTTCAGGATAATTAACATTTATAAAAGGTGGAAGAGGGCTGGAGAGATGGCTTAGCAGTTAAGGTGCATGCCTGTGAAGCCTAAGGACCCTGGTTCTATTCTCCAGGTCCCACATAAGCCAAATGTGTCTGGTGTTCGTTTGCAGTGGCTACAGGCCCTGGTTCTCTGTCTCTAATAAATAAATAAAAAATAAAATAAAATCTTTTAAAAAAGGTGGAAGAGAGGTACTTCTGGGTAGGGTGAAGGGTGGGTGGAGGGTATACGATTATGAAGGGACACGGGGCATGTAAGTGACTGGGAATGCTCTTGTTATTAATCTGGGTGGAGGAACATGAATACTTTATAAATATTGATTAAACAGTTCCGTCTTTGTGATCTATTTTATGATGTAGAACATGAGGTCTTTCAAAATGATATGCTCAGATATCATGGGGTTGAGTGGAACTGGGTGGACACTGTTCACTATAGTGAGCGAGATGGTCCTAGCAGGGACAGCACACAGCTTTGAAATGAGTTCATGCGGGCGTCAGAGGTATGGTGTTGGAAAGCCGTGCTGGAGAGCGGGCTCCGGGGGAATCCTGGCAGGTTGGTTGCTCTCATCCTTCTGTGGCCTTCCTCTCCCTCAGTCTACTCTTAAGCTGTGTCTGTGAAGACTCATTAAGAGCTATGGTTACATTATCATGCCTCTGCTTAAGACCCTCAGAAGAGCTTCTGTCCCTCCCACCCTGTGACCTCGCTCCCCTATTTTTCTCTGCATTACCTTTGCCTCAGCCGCTCTAATCTGCTGCTCTTTCTCAGAGAGACCACGTACACTTCTCCCAGGATCCTCGCCCATGCTGTTTCCTCTACCCAGTGACCATCCCTTGGGGCTTGCTTCCTAGTTTCCTTGAGGTTCTGGATGATGTGATTGTCACTTTGCAATGCATTTCTTATTCTTTAAAAAAAATTTATATATACATATTTTCATTTATTACACACAGAGAGAGAGAGAGAGAGAGAGAGAGAGAGAGAGAAGGGGCACACCAAGGCCTCTAGCTGCTGCAAACGGACTCCAGACGCATGCCCCATCTTGTGCATCTGGCTTACGTGAGTCTTGGGGAATCAAACCTGGGTCCTTTGGCTTTGCATGCAAACACTTTAACTGCTAAGCTATCTCTCGAGCCCTCTTCTTTGTTCTTTATGCAACATCAGTTCCTTCTTCCACCGCTAACATTCCCTGCCCATTTCTTATGCCTTATTTGCTCATTGTGATTCCCCGTCTCCCTCCCATCTCTCCTCTCTTCAGTAGAGTGTAGTTTGTGGAGGCAGGACGATTGCTTTGCTCAGTGATAGAGCCCATAAGAGAGCAAGCAAGAAGGCAACCCTAAAGCTTTCCTCTTGGCCTTCTTTATGCCAGGATTCCACTTCTGGGTCTATAGTGCTCTCTTACATAAGGTTTAATTAACGGTGTCACTCATCAATTCGTGGTGATCATGCATCTTCACTCTGAAGAACACCATGCAAATGCCAAGACTTATCAGTCCATGAGAAGAACGCCAGGGCATCTGGGAGGCCCAGAAGTAGTCCAGTCTTCCAGGGCCCAATGGCGCCTTCTGGACTGACTTCCTGAGCTGCCCGCTGGCATGTTTGGAGCCTCTCAGACATAATTCAGCTGATTTCTTGACATGCATCCTCTTATTGCCTTATAATGCTTTCATCGAGTTACAACTTACAACAGATCAGGACAAGCCTAAGTAAAAACAGAGATTTGCTTTTTCAGTGGAATGTGTCCAAGCTGACAGCAGGCCTAACACCAGGGACTACTGGGGGCTGAACAGGAATCGCTCCTTCTATTGGACTTGGAAGACATTGTTGACCTCAAATAAGAAAAATCCAAAGACTCAAGAGCTAAGATTGAGTTTGCCCAAGTGTTCCACTAGAATCAAGGAGCTGGGCTGGGGGTTATTTATTTCTTTATTTGGAAGGAAAAATGCAAAATGAGAACTTTCTAAGTAGTCAAAGGGAAAAGATACGGCCTGCAAAATGCTTGTGATGGACCAGTGGATTTGCTATGTGCATAGCGTGCACTTTAGTTAGGAAAGAGAAGAGGGTACTTGTAAAGCTCCCCCATGTTATTCACCCTGAGCAATAGCTTATCAACTTAGGGGCCAAGAAGATCTAGAAAGAAACACTCCCATGTTTCTTGGCAACAAAGTACAGTTGATCGTCTTAGGTGAAGGTGATGGGCTCTTTGTGCAATCCTGACTTTGCATATGCTGTTTTGCGTTTGATAAAACCCTGCTTTGGTGTGTCTTCCCCCCACTCAGGAAGGAGACCAGTCAAGACACAGAGTCCTCATTCAATACTGAGATACAACTACAACGAGGATTCAAAGAAATCAAGTAGTTAGGCTTACAACATCAGTGCATGCTCCCCAGTGCACTTTCTGCAGCGAAGGACTTCTGTGTATTTATGTTAAGTATGGCAGTCCTTAGGCACATGACACTTACATATGGTGCACTTATATGTGATTAGCATGATTGATATGCTAAATATATAAAACGTTTTTAGCCAGGTGTGGTGGCACACGCCTTTAGGTCCCAGCACTTGGAAGGCAGAGGATTGCAGTGAGTTCAAGGCCACTCTGAGACTACTTAGTGAATTCCAGGTCAGCGTGGGCTAATGTGAAACCCTACCTCAAAAAACTTTTTTATTTTTATTTATTTATTTATTAGAGACAGAGAGAGGGAGAGTGAGAATGGGCACGCCAGGGCCTCCAGCTACTGCAAACGAACTCCAGACACGTGCGCCCCCTTGTGCATCTGGATTATGTGGGACCTGGAGAATTGAACCGGGATCCTTAGGCTTTGCAGGCAAACACCTTAACCATGAAGCCCAAAAAACATTTTTTAATTTTTTTTATTTTTTGGTTTTTCCAGGTAGGGTCTCGCTCTAGCTCAGGCTGACCTGGAATTCACTATGTAGCCTCAGAGTAGCCTTGAACTCACTGCAATCCTCCTACCTCTGTCTCCCGAGGGCTGGGATAAAGGCGTGCACCACCACGCCTGGCTTTTTTGGTTTGTTTGTTTAAGCAATTTGAAGTTAACAACATTTCATGGTTATCTGTGGCTGGTGGCTACGCTGTTGGATAGCCCAAGAGTGGGTGGCTGGGGTGAAATGTTAACCTAGAATGGACGGTCTATGCCTCTGGTTTCCTAGTCTGAATAGGTGCCAATTCATTACATGACAGGAAGTGACATTTGCTAAGAATGCGCTAGCTGCAGGGAATGGTGATGCGGAGGAAGACCCGCGGCCCCATAACCCCAGCATAGCTGGGCTCAAACTTGTTGCTACTTTTCCCACAGACCAACGCCTATGACTTGGATTTTTGCAGTACAATGCAGGCGGGGCAAAATCTGCTTACCATTACGCTTGCTATGTGATCTTTCTGTGGCTTCCAACTCTTCGGCCTCCTCCCGGCATATGCTGGGGTGATAAGCACCTATTCAATCTCTGCCATGGCAAGAACAGGATATCTCCTTTGAAGTGAGACAAGTTGCTTTGTGAGGGGAGGTAACTCCTCTGGGAGGGTGGAGGAGCGGTAGGCAGGCCTCATGTTTCCCTACTAAAACTCAGATCTCAGAATGTGTTAGTGCTTTTGTATCACACAGGAGGAGGAAGGGGAGGGGGACTCAGATTTAGTGGGAGTGAGTGGTTTTAAAGGAATCTCAAACCTGCCTCATTTGGTTTCATATCAGCCTTGTGGACGCAAAATTATAATTATTTATTTATTTTTAATAGTGACTTAAAATTTTTTTTGTTTATTTGAGAGAGACAGACAGAGAGAGAAAGAGGTAGAGAGAGAGAGGGAGAGAATGGGTGCACCAGGGTCTCCAGCCACTGCAAACAAACTCCGGATGCATGTGCCAACCTTGTGCATCTGGCTTACGTGGGTACTGGGGAATTGAGCCTCAAACCGGGGTCCTTAGGCTTCACAGGCAAGCGCTTAACCACTAAGGCATCTCTCCAGCCCCTGCTTGGAGTATTTTTAAGCTCAAGTTCAGAGATAACATTCTCTATAGCAATTTCCTCTGAATTGAAATATGCCCTCCCTGTTACAGAGGGGAGGTATGGTAGATGGTCCCCAATATATTCAGTGTTTTATTAGTTTATAGTTTGCATCTGCAGCCATCTGGCTGGAGGCAAGGTCACTGGATGGATCTTAAGGTGTGGTGGTGGGTTTGAGATTTCAATCTAAAGATATACAAAGTGTGCCTAGCTGGAGTTCCTGAGGTGTGCTGTGCTGTGTGGCTTTTGGCTTGTGGCTTTTCTCTCTCTCTCTTGCCTGGTCCTGTAAGAGTAGGCTGGCTTCTTCTGCCATTACGGAACTTCCCCTGGATCTGTAAGCTTCAATAAATCCCTTCCTCCATAACTGTGCCTGGTCTGGAAGTTCATCTCAGCGAACCTGAAGCTGTCTGCTACAGGAGGGAAGCCAGTGGGACTTATGAAATAAACAACTCACAAATCTTGGGAAGCTCCTGAAACTTACAAAACCCATAAGGCCCGTCCCCAAGGATACAGATTCCACAAAAACTATTAGGAAGAGAAGACTCTCTGACTGGCTGAGCTGCCTGTGAGTCATGTAGCAAAGTCCAGGGATGCAGCTTCCAGGAGTCATTGCCCCTGCTGGGGTGGCACTTTTGGTGATTCAGCTGCCTTTGGGTCACCCCTCAACCATGCTCCCTAAGTAAGCCCAATAACCTCATTGGATTTTGGTAGAATTATGCTTTGGTCTGTTATTGGTGGTGCCTTATCTGCAGTGAATAGATGTCTGTTCGGGACATTGGATGGGACAGATAGAGCTAGGCCATTAGATTTCAAATGGTCAGAGAGACAAAATTGAACAACTTAAGAGTGTGTGGACTGGGGAGGTTCCACAGGGGTGAATCCAAATTAGAGTCTTTGAGAAATGCTTTAGTATCAGGACCCTAGAAGTCTGATACCTTATAGAATTCAGTGGTAGACATCCTAGGGCTTAAGATGGGCTTCCAGCCAGACAAACCTGGTTTGGATTCTAGATATTTTGATTGGCAGGCATGTGACCATGAAAAAGAGAAAATAAAAAGAGAGACAGAATGAGACAAGAACAGGAGTAGATCTTGATCAAGTTGTTATGGGAAACTGAGTCACACAGAGATGGCACCAGAGATGTCAATATGGACTCAGGAGAATAACTTTGAAAGCCTGAGTACTGAGCTCCGATAGCTCAGAGGTTTTATAGACAGTCTAGCAGGCAATATGACATCATCTTGAATTCTTTACACTATTAATGGGTTACAAGTTTCTAAGGTTACATGATTTTGAGGCACAAATAGAAAATTCCATAGCAATAAGTCAGTATTGAGGAATTACAAATGTAGAACAGAAAGCTATTTCCTCAGGGTTGTTTGTACCCATGATTTGTCTTGGGAGATATCTAATTGACCCAAGATGGGACTCAGTGACACAGTTGTGCTAGATTGTGGTAAGAATAGGACAAGGTTGGGGCTGGAGAGATTGCTTAGTGGTTATGGTGTTTGCCTGCAAAGCCGAAGGATCCCGGTTCAACTCCAGGACCCATGTAAGCCAGATGCACAAGGTGTTGCAAGGATCTGGAGTTCGTTTCCAGTGGCTGGAGTCCCTGGTGTGCCCTTTTTCTCTCTCTCTCTCTCCCTCTTTCCTCTCAAATAAATAAATAAAATATATTTTTAAAAAAGGTTGTTTACGTTGTTTTCAGCTTAGAATCTGAGGTGTTTTCAAAACACTGCTTAGCACAGAAAAGGGGAGAAAGGCTTTAGTTTGATTGCAATCTTCACCACAAAGTCAGGAACACAAGGGGAGACCCAGGTGATGGTCTTCCTTGCATCAACTCGGGCCTTGGAGGTGGGATGCTCAGTGATACAGAATGAGGAGCATCCTTATACCAGCTCTTACCAGGGAAGGGGGGGTCCCAGAAGCAGACTCAGATATCATCTTGTGCTCAAGTAATTGATGAAGGGTATGCTCCCAGGAGAAGCCATAACCTTGTATAACCTCCTATGAATTTTGCCTTATTTTATTAAAATTAAAAAAGAAAAGAGGAAAGCAGACCAGGGAAGGGGAAAAAGTGATCAGGTCTTCAATGTCAGACAGTTCCAACCACAGACTGACACTGTTGGGAATTTGGGGTATGAGTTATACCTTGACAGTCTGTCCTACCTCAAGTCACAGGTTTTCTTATGCCTACATCAATCAGCCCTTGACTTTATTTATTTTTATTTTTTCATTGACAACTTCTTTAATTGTAGACAATATCCCATGTTATTTCCCTCCCTCCCCAGACTTTCCTCTTTGAAACTTCACTCTCCATCATATCCCCTCCCCCCTCTCAATTGGCCTCTCTTTTCAGCTTGATGTCATGATCTTTTCCTCCTATTATGATGATCTTATGCAGGTAGTGCCAGGCACTGTGAGGTCATGGCTATCCAGGCCATTTTGTGTCTGGAGGAGCACATTGTAAGGAGTCCTACTCTTCCTTTGGCTCTTACATTCTTTCCATCCCCTCTTCTGCAATGGACCCTGAGCCTTGGAAGTAGGTTTGAGACGTTTCAGTGCTGAGCACTCCTCTGTCCCTTCTTCTCAGCACCATGGTGCCTCTGAATCATCCCAAGGTTGCTACCATTTGAAAAGAGAAGCTTCTCTAACCACAAGTGAGAGTAGCATTTTGCCAGCCCTTGACTTTAAACTGCTTTGGGAGGATTTTAACTTCCTGCACAGTGGATAAATTGGCTCACTTTCCCAAGAGTGTTTCTCAAAAAGTTGTAAATAAACGTCACTCAGAAGTCAAGCATAAAGAAACTTGGAGGTACATGTATAAAATCAAAATAACATGTTTAAGCATGTGCACTTGTCTGCTTTCTCCTGCTAGAACAAAATACCTGAAGTTGGATAATGCATAAAGGAAAAAAGGTTTGTTTGGGTTGGCGTTTTGAAGGCTTAAAGTCCATGATCAGGTGGCCCCATAAGTTTGGCCTTTGGTGAATGCATCATCAGGAGGACAGCAGCACAGGGGAGGGAAAGCAAGCAGCAGAGATCACGTTGTGAGACAGGAAACCACAGATCGAGGGCTAGGCTTGCTCTTTTTTTTTTAATTGGTTTTATAGTTTATTTTTATTTATTTATTTATTAGAGACATAGAGAGGGAGAGAGAGAAAGAGAGAGAGAGAGACAGAGAGACAGAGAGTGAGAATGGGTGTGCCAGGGCCTCTAGCCACTGCAAACAAACTCCAGACACATGTACCACCATATGCATCTGGCTTACATGAGACCTTGAGAATCAACCAGGGTCCTAGGACTTTGCAGACATGCACCTTAACCACTAAGCCATCTCTCCAGCACGAGGCTTGCTCTTTTCAGGACTACTCATGCTTTTATGCTACTTTAGCATATATTAAGTGTACAAAATAATGCATTTTATTATTACCATTTCATATATGCTATATTAATCCCTTTCTTGTTACTGGTACAAAACACCAGAAGCAGATTATGGAAGGTAGGGGTTGATGTCTGGCTTAGAGTTTTGAGGGGAAGTTTTATCAAAGTGGGCAAAGCATGGCAGGAGCAGACAGCCAGACATCATATCTGCACATCAGCAGGGAGGAAGCAGTAAGACAGGGCTGAGCTATAACACTCTAACTTTGTATCGCTCAGTAACATACTTCTTCCATCAAAGCTCTACCTCTCAAAGGCTCTACAACCTTCCCAAACAGCAGTACCCACGGGGGATTCAGCATCTGAACACATAAAGCTATGGGGGCCCTTTTACATTCAAGCCACCACACATGCATGTAACAAAGTGTGATCATATTCACTCCCAAGACTCTCAGTTATAGAATGTGCTCTTAAGAGGATGAATTCACTCTCTGAGACCAACACTAATCCTTCCCAAGTGTGGCTCCCATAATGACCTAATCACTTCTCACTATGCTCCACCTCTGAAAAGTCTCACCACTTCTCTGCATCACCACATTGGGAATCAAGGGGAGACAAACTTAATCCATGTTTAAGCCACAGTATGTGTCTGCACTAAGTGTCCAGGACTTAATGGAGTTACTCCCTGATGAATCTAGTTACCAACCTTCCAAGTAAATGAAGTTGAGGAGAACAAAAGAACAAACAATTCGATGTGTTTGGGCTCATTCACAAGGCAGGCCTGAGTGCAAATCACAGCTTTGGATAGGGTGAGACCTGAGTACTGAGTTCTTCAAGTCCTCTCTGTCTGTCATGTCACAGTTTCAGGTTATTATGGCTCTGAACTCTTAAATCCTGACTCTCTCTTGTGAACTCAGGACAGCTGCCTGTGTGGGCTTTGCGCCCTGGGCTCATAGGCTGATGGAAAGGCCCAGGGCCTAGAGAGACAGATGAGTGGTACAATGATAAGTAATGATTCCATGGTGGTTAAGATCGATTGTCAGGCAGGGGAGATTGCGCAGCAGTTAAGGCGATTGCCTGCAAAGCCTTATGACCCAGGTTCAATTCCCCAGGACCCACATAAAGCCAGATGCACAATGCAGTACATGTATCTGGAGTTCATTTGCAATGGCTAGAGGCCCTGCCATGCCCATTCTCTCTCTCTTTCTTTTCTTTCTGTCTCCCTCTGCATGTAAATAATAAACAAACAAATAAATAAATAAAATATTTGAGATAAAGCTTGATTGTCAACTTGAGCAGATCAGGAGTCAAGAATGCCTCTTGGACAAACATTACCTGAGGGAGGAAGACCTTGCCCCCATCATGGACAGCCCTTCTGGGGACAGGACAGCCTAGATATAAAGATCCTGAGGGAAACACAGGGCAGGTGTTGCCTGCCAGCTTGGGTTCCTTGCTGCTGAGTGCATCTACCCTGTTGCTGCTGACTTTTGAGGACATCAGAACTCAGCCTTTTCAGTTTTCCAACACAAACTAAACCGCAGCGGATTCTCCAGGAATCCTCCATGCTTTCAATGCTGGGTTGGGACTGCTGAGGCGTCCAGCCTCGTGGACTGAGAGGCTACTGGCGTCTCAGTGTTTCCAGCTTCTAGAGAGCCATTGGTGGGCTACTCAGTGCATACTGTGTGAGCCAACGTAGTCAACACTCTTGTAAAATATACTCATTCTCTTGACACTGGGTTTTCTTCCTCTCAAGAGCCTTGACAACTGCAAATTCACTGGCCCAGGGAGACCGATGGTACAAACAAGAACAACTGAAATGGAGTGGCACTTCCTACATGCCAAGCAGAGTGCTAAGCACTCAGTTCTCACCAATTCTCTCCCTCATCATGAATCTGTAAGGCAGTTCCTACAACTCTCACCACTGTATCAACTAGAAAGCAAGCCAGTGAGGCTGTTAACCTTCTTGGGTTGCAGGACTTGTGAATGATAAAGAGTCAAGTTCAGCCCTGATTTTTAACACTCCTTGGATATAAAAAAACCAATGACTTTTAGCAGGTGCCAAACATTTCCAGAGACTCTCTTGACATATTGGCTCTTGCAGGGGCTGTCATCCAGTGGTAGGTGGAGCAGAGGACATACAAATGAATTCTGGTTCAGCATCTTTGCGCAGTCACGCAAGGTCATGAGAGTCCAGGCACATACGGTCAGACCCACACAATGGGGTGGGCTCCTAGGAGATCACTCCGTGTGTCTTAGCATCAATGCTACAGGCCAAATGCCTCTGCAGTGATGTGATGGGGGAGGAAGGAAAGAACAAGGAGAACGGATGAAGACTGGAGTCAGTTACTTGGGCTGGGAGGGAATTCGAAGACCAGTTCACCTTGCCCTTCTTGTATTTGGCCTCTGGGGAGAGGAGCAAAGAACATGTGGTCAGGAAAAAAGAGCCCTGAGGCTGCTAAACGAGAGAGGAACCTTCCCTGACTCACATCCTCATCTTTGTGGCCAGGATACCAAGTGTCCCCTAGCCACAGACTAAGGGAGATCACCTGGGTTTGTCTACAGTGTCTAGGATGGGGTGACACTGATCAGCTGAATGTTTTTAGGCAAGTCACTTAACCTTTCTGATCCTCAACCCTCCTATCGTTAGTAATAAGAGACAGCTACCGTTTACATAGTACTCACTAAGTCCTGGCATTGTTCTCAGAGTCGTAGGTGTGGTACTTAACTCAAGCCTGCCAACAGTCCTGTTAGGGACCGTTATCATCACCATTTTATAGATGACGATAGCGAGGCTGAGGAAGGTTAAGGAGACACTTGACCTGGAGGCCTGGGATGGGTCTCACGTAGGTCTGTTACCCAGGATCTTTTCTAGCGCTGGTCATGCTCCAACGTGCACTAGTTTCGCTGTGGTTTTGGATGGTTACTTAGATTACAGAATGTGTCAAAGTCATAGAACTGGAAGCTAAGAGAACAGGTATTTAAATCTCAAAAGTCAGATTCCAGGGGCTAAATTCTTACTTTTTTTTTTTTTTTTTTGAGGTAGGGTCTCATTCTGGCCCAGGCTGACCTGGAATTCACTATGTAGTCTCAGGGTGGCCTCGAACTCATGGCGATCCTCCTACCTCTGCCTCCCGAGTGCTGGGATTAAAGGCGTGCGCCACCACGCCCGGCTTAAATGCTTCCTTTTTATGTTTCATTTTATGAAAGTGTTGGGGATAGTACCCAGGGCCTCCTGTATGCCAAGTTAAGTACTCTACCACTGAGGCAAACCCCAGCCCTCCAGTGGCTTTACTCTTTATTTTAATTTTTTAAAAATATTTTATTTATTTATTTGAGAGAGAGAGAAAGAGATGGAGAAGAAGAAAATGGGTGCACCAGGGTCTCTAGCCATTGCATACGAACTCTAGATGCATGCACCACCTTGTGCATCTGGCTTATGTGGGTCCTGTGGAATCGAACCTGGATCCTTTGTCTTTGCAGGCAAGTGCCTTAACCGCTAAGCCATCTCTCCTGCCCTTTTTTCATTTTATTTATTTGAGAGAGAGAGGGGAGAGAGAGAGAGAGAGAGAGAGAGAGTTTGGGCACACAAGGGCCTCTAGCTGCTGCAAACAAATTCTAGATGCACGCACCACTTTGTACATCTGGTGTTATGTGAGTACTGGGCAAATCAACCCAGGCTGTCAGACTTTGCACGAAGTGCCTTTCACTACCGAGCCATCTCGCCAGCCCCCAGTGTTTTGTCCTTATCATCAAGCTATGTAATATCTGATCACGCCTATTCAAATGTCTTCCTCTTTCCCTATCCTTCTTCCTTCCCTTCTTTCCTCTTTTCTTCCCTTTCTCCCTCTATCCCTGTGCAATACAATAGCTAATACCAAGTACTACAGAACACAAAACAGGGAGCCCTACTTGGAGGTAAAGAAGTTTCAAGGAAAGTTGCATTGTAAGGAAGTCTGGGGATGGATGGCAGGGATGGATGTTCAGGAAGGGGTGAGGTGTTGGGACTTTACACACAGACGAAGTGATTTGCTCCAGCACAGAGGTTGTCTGGAAGTCCCGAGGGAAGCATTCAGTGAGAAGCAACAGAATAGCCACCCAAAAGTGAGTTCAATGTTACTCACTTTGCTTTTATCAAACCAGAAGTGTGAGTGAAGCATGGCTGTACTGTATCATTTCCATCTGTCTGTCAGTCTTACATAGGTGTCATTCCATGGTTCTAGTGCGGCCTTTGGGCTAACACAGGCCCGAACACAAGATTGGCTCAGCCACTTGTGGTGGTTTGAATATAAAATGTCTCTCAAAGCCTCATGTGCTTGAAAACTTAGTTCCTT
>PVKW010033972.1:0-22830 GCA_004027895.1 Orientallactaga bullata | reverse complement strand
TCCCCGCCCCGCGCCACCAATCAGCGCCCTGCCCCGCCCTACACGTTCTGTCCCTCCAGTTGGCGTCCCGCACACGCCCGTCAACGCCTCGCCCCGCCTCCCGGACAAGCCCGTCAGCGCCCTGGTCCCGCCTCTTCTCCGCCCCTTCCAGTCAGTGCCCCGTTCCGTCAATCAGAGTCTCGCTCCGCCCCCGGACACGCCTGTCAGCATCCTGGACCCGCCTCCGGGAACGCCCCGCCCCCTCAGTCAGTGCCCCGACCCGGCTTATCAGAGCCTCGCCCGGCCCCTGGCCCCTCCTTCAGAGCCTAGCCTTACCCCGCCCCAGCACCGGGAGGGAGCTCCGTGGGAAAGCACCCCCGGATGGGCGGAGCCAACAGCCCTGTATTCCTAACACACTGTAACTGGATGGAGGAGAATGTCTGAAAAAAGCTGGGGGTTCGTGAGGGAGATTGTGTGTGTTTGAGGGACCAAGAGAATGTGTAATGAAAGCCTGGGTGTAACTGCCTGTGAGAGACTCCTTCTGCACACGACAGCCTGAGTCGGTGTGTGTACTAGAGATTCTGTGGGTATGACAGGATGGTACGTGAGATCTTATGTGCGTGTGTGAGAATATAGGCATGAGGAGAGAGAGCAATACAAACCGCATGAACTTAGCTTAGTGTGAGAGACGGGCTGTGTGTGAAAGTGTGTGCATTTGTGAGTGAGAGGGGTGAAGGTGTGTGTGAAAGAGAAAAAAGAAACACATATGTACCAGGTTACACTCTGCATCAGAGACTCTGCTGCTGGCTGCCTGTCCTAAAAAGCTGCGGTGGCGGGCGTGGTGGTCCACGCCTTTAATCCCAGCATTTAGGAGGCAGAGGTAAGAGGATCATAGTAAATTCGAAGCCACCCTGAGACTACAGAGTGAATTCCACGTCAGCCTGAGCTAGAGTGAGACCCTGCCTCGAAAAACAAAAACTAAAACAAACAGCCACAGAAAAACTAAATAGCTGCAGGACCTCTGCAAGAATACATGTATCTCTGTAATTTCTCTGTTGAATGTTTACTAGAGCCTTAGATCATTAAGTGGTTGATGAGCCACTGTTTACATTTCTACAAATGCAGTTAAAACTAGATTTCTCCCAGTGAGTGATAAAAGGGACACATCAGGTTGTATTTTTTTTTTTTACTAGCCTATTTAAGGGGAAATTGTGAAACATTTACATGCCAAAGTTTTGTGTTTATCTCTTACCTGTACATTGAGAAAATGATACGGTGTTGTATAGATAAAAATACCAGATTAGCTGTCAATGGAAAACAAGTATGTGTAGATATGGAAAAGAACAAGTTATCTGGATATCTTCTGCTAAAAAATAGGAACTCACAAGCTTATTTTAAAGACCTGTTTCCTGGTTTTTGATAGTCAAGACACTCACATTTTTTTCCCCACTGACAACTCACATACTGTCTCATATAAACCTAATTTTATATACACAATCTTTCACAGTCTAATATCCACCTAGTTCTTCCTCATACAGTCTATCACAAGCTATCTTTAAGTTTATCTCATATTTACAGTCTCCCCAGGGGTTAGAAATTATGCTTTTGCTCATCACAACTTAGAAAATGAATCTTGTTTAATTCCTTTCTTAAAGGTCATTAAAGCTGTACATAATGATATTTAATATTATATATGTGTATTCAGAAACCAGTGTCAGCTTGTTAGAGAAGAAAGGAATCTGTTGGAGGGGAAAGGGAATAAGAGAGGGTCAAAGAGGGAACAGCAATATGATCAAAAGGTATTATATGCCTGTATGAAAATGCTGCAATGAGACCCTTATTTAGTATAATTAAAGTACACTAATAAATGAATGGAGGGAAATGTTACCATGGGAACTTAAAAACATCCCTGATGAATCTTGTTCCTTTAATATAATAACATTTTCATTTTTGAAATTTTGATTTGGCTATTTTTCTTACAGAACAATCTTTTTTTCTAAAAACAGTCTTTAGAACATTATCCCTTTACTGCTAACACTGTGAATTTTAGGCGAATTTTGAGTTTTGCCCTCTTTGCTTATAGCTATTTGACTCATAGGACCAACAGCTATGCACAGATCAATCAGGTAAAGAATGACAGAAACTTCTTGAGGACCCAGAAGGCACAAAATGCTTGCAGATGGCTAAAGGAAAACATACTTGTCCCATTTTATAAGACAAGTCTTATAAAACTCCAGAAGTGGGGCTGGAGAGATGGCTTAGCAGTTAAGGCACTTACCTGCCAAGCCTAAGAATGCCGGTTCCAATCTCCACGTTTAGCCAGACACAGTGACACAAGGGCGCAATGCTGCACTTGCCCACAAGGGGGCGAATGCATCTGGAGTTCGTTCACAGCAGCTGAGAAGTTGCTGGCATCTGTCTCCCTCTATCTCTCTCCAAAAAAAAAAAAAAAAAAAAAAAAAAAAAAAAAAAAAAAAAAAAAAAAAAAAAAAAAAAAAAAACAACTCCAGAAGTGACAAAAAGAGAGAAATCAAATCATAGCTTGTCGAGGTACTAAGAAGTGACTGTTGAGTGCTAAGCCATAATGGATTAGCTGCATCACCCCTCCACTGCTCAGGGGAGAGAATGTAAGGGCTGAAGGATGGGGAGGAGTGTTGTGGAACGCTGTCTTCTGGACCTGACAGAATCACTGCACTCATGAACTTACAGTAGCTGTGGTAATCTGCACAAGACTGGGTCCATCAACATTCTGTCCTGGAAGAGGGAGGGGCTCAAGAACCCCTCCCATCCTGAGGAGCTACTGGCAGTTGTATTGCTGGGGAAGGAGGAGTTAGCTTCTTTAGCAGTGTAGCCACTACTAAGTTGTCCATCTTCTGGTAAATAACCCTCTACTCTTACTCATGCAAGCAACCCTAATTAAAAAAATCAAAGTAGAAGAGGAACTAGTTGGGAAGAATGGGTTCAGCAGGAGCTGCAAGAAAGTAATGGGGTGAATATGACCAAAATATGTCAAAAATGCATGAAATTGTCAATAGACAAATTTTTAGGTTTTTAAATTTTATTTGCATAAGCATGTGTGTGTGTTTGTGTGTGCATAGACACACACACGCTTATGCTCCAGGGCCTAAGCCACTTTTTGTTTTTGTCTTGCAAGGTAGGGTCTCACTCTATCTCAGGCTGACCTGGAATTCGCTATGTATTCTCAGGGTGGCCTGGAACTCACAGCGATCCTCCTACCTCTGCCTCCCGAGTGCTGGGATTAAAGGCGTGCGCCACCACGCCTAGCTTCAACTACTTTTTTTGAATCCAGTTTAGGTGTGCTTGGGAATTGAATTGGGACCTGCAGGTTTTGCAAGGAAGTGTCTTTAACCACTAAACCACCTTCTCAGATCCAACAAATGGTTAAAAAGTTTTAAAGGAACAAAAAAATACTAACCTTTTGGTCTTTATAGACTGTTGTTGTTGTTTGTTTGTTTTTGAGATAGGGTCTTGCTATGCATCCCAGGCTGGCCTCAAACTCAAGATTCTCCTGCCTCCATCTCCAGGGTGCTGGGATTACAGGATTATGTCTTACTTGCTCAGGCTTCTCTGTTCTTTGGACAATGTTTCCATTCAGCATTTCAGCAGGTTCTTTCTTATCAAAGACTAGTAGGCACTGGATTTAGCACATTTTTTTTCTTTGTTTTGGTGTTTAGAGGTAGGGGGCAGTGGATTTAGATAGATAGACAGACAGACAGACAGACAGACAGACATATTATTGCAGTCAGGTTCACATTGCTGGCAAAAATCACCCGACCAAGAGCAGCTTGTGGGAAAAAAGGGGTTTATTTTGGCTTACAGACTCAAGGGGAAGCTCCATGATGGCAGGGGAAAACAATGGCACAAGCAGAGGGTGGACATTACCTCCTCACCGATATCCTGTGAACAGGGAAAGGACTAACAAGGGGGAGCTGGCTATAACACCCATAAGCCTGCCCCCAACAATACACTGCTTCCAGGAGGTGTTAATTCCCAAATCTCCATCAGCTGGGAACCTAGCATTCAGAACACCTAAGTTTATGGGGAACACCTGAAGCAAACCACCACACATATATAGATATATTCCACTAAAATATTTATTTTTTTATACCTGGAAAGTTCAGACATATATCCCTCCTCTCATACACTTTCCTTTTTAAACTAATTCTAGCATGATTCTCTTGGCAAAAGGAAAAACTTTCACCCAAGAGTGGCTAGAATCCTGACCTATGTAGGACTGAAATCAGAATCTTTTTCTTAGCATTGTCTTCTAGTGACTTTCTTTTGGAACTAGCATTTTTTTTTTCTCCTGAGAATTTACTTTTTCCTAGATACCCAGGGAACCATTTCTACATACATACATACATACATACATACATACATACATGTATATATATACCAGATCACACATTTTGAAGCACATCTTATGGGATGAATGGGCTACTTTTACTCTCTGCACAATATGAATAACATTCACATAAAGATATAAGCCTCCTGCCCATGGGAAATATAAGATTGTTATTCCTAGGCAGCTATAATGTTAAATTGTGTGCAATTTAGTTGTAATTTTATTAGTGCATTCACCTGTGTGTAGCAGCACGAAGACGTCTAACCAGTGTCCCTTGCAGCAAACATGTAGCTTGCGCTGTTGTTGTGAGAAGTTTTAATATTATTCCATGTTCATTTCTTTCATGACTTATTTTTAAATACTTTCTAAAAAATTTATTTGAGAGGGGGGGCAGCAGGGTAGAGAATGGGTGTGGCAGGGCCTCCAGCCACTGCAAGCAAACTCCAGACGCATGCGCCACCTTGTGCATCTGGCATACATGGATACTGGGGAATCGAATCTGGCTTCTTAAGCTTCACAGGCAAGTGGCTTAACCACTAAGCCACATTTCCAGCCTGTTAAATACTCTTTTACTCATTTCACTTGGACATTTTCTCCAGAGAAAAATAAAAACGAATCAGTGATCTGTACTTCAATCATAGAATCTTTAGGAAAATGGAGTTAATTGTGATAACTACCCTAAAGTTCATTTTCTCATTAGATTCCTGGCATAGTGGGATGTTGTGAAAAGCTTTGAATACCTCCACCGTGTTTCTCCTACAGTTTGTAACTGCTTACTTGCTACTTATCAGAATCTTCAGAATGAGGAGTCATTTTTGAAATGTTTGAAATATTAACTAGAATTTCAGAAAACTATTTGTTTTCTGGCCAACATTTAAATTTAAAGGAAAATTTGGATTTCAGGAGAAAGGAATGCACTTGCAAACTTGCACTTTATCTAGGGTTCTTGCAGTTAAAATGAAGTACATCAGGAAAGCTGAGTGAATATTTCTCAGTGCTCTCCAATCTTCCCAGAGTCAGTGTGGGTTGTGAGGAGAGATTTGCCCTTCCTCTTGGAATTAATTTTCACCCTCTGCTTTATTCCCCTTCTTTGGTGACTGCTTTACATTTAAGTACACCACTAGTTTTTCTCTCTACATTAGGAATGCTACAGTCATGGGGGGGGGCATTGATAATGCTATTCAAACCCACTAGTAGAGGAAAAAATGGCAATGTAACCAATTATAAACTGCCATCGAATATCTGTTAGCAATCTTTAAAATGTGGTAATACTTGAGGGAAATGGATAAACTCAGTCATTAGTTCTGCAAACTGCTAACATTCTTATGACAGTATACACTGAGAACCAAGAAGATATCCATACTTTTTCACTGACTAACCCCCGACCTAGGAAATCATTCAAAAGAGTGTGGCTTGGCCATAGAGGATAGTTACAAAAGACTACACAGTTGCAGTTAGATAGGAGGAAGAGAGTTTTCAAAGCTGCTACACAGTATGTTGGCCACGATTAATAATACTCAATTGTATACTATAAAACTACTAAAAGTATATATTTAAAATGTTTCACCTAAGGAAAAAACAGAGGTTCTAGATAACTAATTAGCATGACACAATAAGTCCATGATATATACATATATCAAATATTATAGTACATTTCCATAAATATATAATTATTATTTATCAGAAATAAACACATGGAGAGATGGCTTAGCAGTTAAGGTGTTTGCCTGAGAAGTCTAAGGACCCATGTTAGACTCTCCAGGCCCCACGTTAGCCAGATGCACAAAATGATGCAAGCTCGCAATGTCCCCTATGCACACAAAGTGACACATGTGTCTGGAGTTTGATTTCAGTGGCTGGAGGACCTTGCACACGAATTCTCTCCCCTGATCCTACTCTTTCGCATTTAAAAAAAAAAAAAAAAAAAAGGCCAGTCTTTGGGGCTCTCCTCAAAAAATAAAAATAAATAAACATTTTTTTGTTGTTGTTTAGAGAGGGAAAGGTTATCTGTATATAGATGTTCAAGAACTGTAGCACTTGGGAGGCAGAGATAGGAAGACTGCCTTGAGTTCGAGGCCATGCTAAATCCTGAGACTACATAGCCTGGGCTAGAGCAAGACTCTACCTTGAAACAAATGAACAAACAAACTAAAAAAGGACTATAGTTCAAGCAGAACAATAGTGAAAGATAAAGTTTTTATGATAAACATTTTTAAATATAATGTCAAGTGAAAGACTATAGGATGTTGGTGTGGTGGCACATGTCTAACATTTAAGAGACAGTGGCAGGAGGATAGAGTTCATGGTCAGCTTGGGCTATACAGTGAGCCTGAGGCCATTCTGAACTGCATCTTGAGACATTGTCTCAAAAACAAACAACAACAGCAACAAAAATCCAAAAACATGCTAAAGAAACTGAAGAAGAAAAACCGCTTGAGACTGACTGGAGCAGAGCACTGTTCATCTATCATTGGCTCGAGGCAGACAGCGATAAAGGACTTAGCTTGGCTCAGGTTAAGGATTATATTTTACAGAAATGAAATTTTGTGGATATATGGGCTAAATTTTTTCATA
This sequence comes from Orientallactaga bullata, assembly GCA_004027895.1. NCBI lineage: Eukaryota > Metazoa > Chordata > Mammalia > Rodentia > Dipodidae > Orientallactaga > Orientallactaga bullata. Next base: position 15,911 of record PVKW010033972.1, on the reverse strand, counting down.
TTATTGTCTTGTTTGTGTCTATATGATGTGTATATCACATATGTGTATGTACGTATGTGGTTGTGCATACATGTGTGTGTGCATGTCTGTGGAGACTGAAGGACAACTTCAGATGTCATTCCTCAACAACTACCCATCTCTTTTTGAGAGAGAGTCTTTCATTGGCCTGAAGCGCATTTAATTGGGTTAGACTTGCTGGCTGGCCTTCCCAGTGCTAGGATTTTAAGCGCACACCAAGCCCTGCATTGACATGGGAACTGGTGATCAATCTCAGGTTCTCATTCTTTCGAGGCAAGCACTTTGCTGACTGAACTATCTCCACAATTTTTAATTTGTTCTTTGACAATTTTATACATATATATATAATATATATATAGTATTTTGATCACACACACATACATAATCATCATTACCCTCTCTTACCCCCCCACTTCTGTTGAACCCCCTTCTTTCCTTAAATTTTCACTCCTACTTTCATGTTCTTTTTTTTTTTTTTTTTTTTTTTTTTTTTTTTTTTTTTTTTTTTTTTTTTTTTTGTGATCTACTGAGTCATTAGGGCTGCTTGCAGGAATATGGGTGAGGGCTACATCACTGCAGAAGATGACTCCCCTGGTAGGCAGTTATTAACTGCCAAGAGTTCCCCTGGCAAGCTTTTCCTGCACCTATCCAGAATTTGAAGGACCCGATCTTGTGCAGGTAACCACAGCTACTGTGATTTCATGAGTGAGTGCATAGCATGCCCAGGAGTCAGCATTTTGCAAGATTCCTTCATATCCTCTGGGCTCTTACATTCTTTCCACTCCTTCCTTGGAGGAGGTGATATGTCCTGAATAGGCCTGAGCACTAAATAGTCATTTATTCAAAGCACTTTGTGCAGTTGTGAATTTCTGCATTAACTGAAAAAAAAAATTTTTTTTTTCTGACCAAGGCTAAGAGTAGCTCTAATCTATGGGTATAAACATAAATATTTAGGAGAAAGTTTGACATCATTTCACAAAAATAATACTAGTAGTTTTCCTTATCAGGCCTATGACTTCCCAGGCATGGGCTTTTAACCAATTTTCACTACCAGACATTAGTTTTCTCTTGTTAAACAGGCCTCAAATCCTACCAGAAAGTTGTTGGTTACCCTCATAATAGTCATGTCACTGTTGCACCAGTGGGCCTGGAAGTATATTAGTCAACTTCTCAGTGTTAGGACAAAATATCTGATCAAAAATCAGTTTCAGGGAGAAAGGGTTTATTTCCGCATACAGCTCTAGGTTACAGTCCACCGTGGCGGGGAAGGCATGGCAGCAGGAGCTTGAGGCAGCTGGTCATGTGCAGCACAGTGAGGAAGCAGAGTGAGGAATGCTGCTGCTCAGCAGCTCGCTCATGTTTTATGTAGACTAGGACCCTGGAATGGTGCCACCCATGTTTAAGGTGGGTCTTCACTTTCTGTCTTAATTAAACTAATCAACATAATCCCTCACAGACCTGTACAGAGGCTATCCTAATCTACATATTCCTTCATAGGTGAGTCTAGGTCCTGTCAAGTCAGCAGTCAATATGAACCAACAAAGGCAGGTCAGTATTGGAGGATATTGGGTCCACTTCTGAGTAAGACTGTGGATGGCTTTTCTCCCCCAGCAGCCTGCATACCACCTTCGGGCACTATGCGATCTAGTCATCAGAGAAGAAGCTTCCAGCTTGCTTTCTCTATGTTCAGGAACCAAAATGTGTGGTGAAAAATATTAACACTTTTTTTCTGCATGTGTATGTGATATGCACACATGTATGCATGTTCACATGTGTGTGTGTGCACATGTATGTGGAGACAGAGGTCAATGTTCTTTTAGTACATGTGCATAGTATGTGTGGTATATGTGTTATGTGATGTGATGTGTGTGTGTGTGTTGTACTCACATGTGTGTGTTGATTCAGCACACCATGTGCTCACCTGCAATGTTCCATGGGTTCATGTGTGGTGTTGGCCAGAATACAACTTCAGCTGTTCCTCTCCATCGACTCCCCTGCCAGTTTTTTCCTTGGGATGGAGTCTGAGTCTCTCACTTATTCCAGAGCTGACCATTCTCCTTGGAGATTCTCTGCTAGCTGCATGGCTGGAGTTACAGACATGTGTGGTCACGCCCAGATGTGTGAGTTCTGGAAATTCAAGCTCAAGTAGTCTCAGGCCTCCTAAGGTGCTCATGCTTGTACAGGAAGTGCAGTTAACCACTTAGCCACCCCTCCAGCCCATTGTTGGGGATCTTAATCTCTCTTTCTCTCTCTACCTTATTCTTTGAGGTAGATTCTCTTGCTGAACCTAGAGTTAATCAACTTGGCTAAACTAGCTAGCCAGTGTGCCCCAGGAACTCCAGGTATCTGCTTCTCTAGCACTAAGATTACAGGCATATACCACCATGGCCAACATTTACACGGGTTTTGGAGGTCCTCATACTTGTGCAGAGTGCTATCTGCACTTACCCATGAACCATCTTCCCGTCACTGAAGACAAAATTTAAAAAACATGTATAGGTGATGTTTCCTTGTAAAGTTAATTTTAATGTTTTAATTTAACTGTATGTCATCCTTAAAGATCCAGACCCCTTTTCCTTGCAAAGTGAGGTTGCTGCTACTCAAAGCCTGGTTGGTTCGACTTCATAGCTGAAAGCTTTATTACCTTTTGTTGAATAATTTAGCTTTTGAATGGGTTTGGATCTTTTATTCATGCGATTCTCAATAATTTAGAATCTTAGAGCTGGAAAGGAATTTAAGAAGCAGTTTACAGCAAACTCCCACCCAATGTCACAGTCCTTCTGTAGCACTTCCGACAGATGGCCACCCTTACTCTGCTCGAAGGCTTCCAACTTTGGGAAAGTCAGTACCTCCTGATACCACCCGTTCAATTCCTGAGTGACTCCAGTTTCTATCAAGTTCTTTCCATCTCCTGAATTTAAGCTGTATCGTTATCTGCTTTGGCTATTGGTCCTAGTTAATTCCCAACATACAAGAGAACAAATCAATCTTTTCCTCCCTCAAGACAATCTTTTGGAATTTTTTAAAATGTGTATATGAATCTGTGTGTGCACACTCATGTGTGTGGGTGTGCATTTGTGTGCAGTAATGGGTGCATCCATGTGAGGGCCAGAGAACAACGCCAGTGTCATTCCTCGGGAATGCTGTCAACCATTTCTGAAGACAGGGTCTTTTATTTGCCTGGAACAATTAGGCTGGACTGGCTGGCCAGTGAGTCCTAGGGATCTACCTCTTTGCTTCCCCAGGGCTGAGATTCAAGAACATGCAATCACACAAGCATTTATATGTGGGTTCTAGGAATTCAACATGAGTCCTTATGTTTTGACAGTAAGAACTTTAGTAGCTCCCCAGCCACTGGAGTTTAAAAAAACAAACAATTTTTGTCTTCTCTTAATCTTTATTATTTCAATTGTTATTTATGGGTTTTGCCATTGTTACTGAGCCTATCAGCTTTAAAAAAATTATTTCATTGCTTCCTACTTTTTTGATTTCAGTGAGGGTAATTCTATTCTTGGGCACAGAATTGAAGAATATGATATTTACTAAAAATTTAAATGCATTTTACCCTTCTCTCTATGTCATGAGAACTATGATCGATTCAAGAATCTATGTCAACTGATTATAATTCTAAGATATCTATAATTTTAAGTTTGCAATGAAATAACTTCCTTTTTCAGAATCAGTGAATAGTAGGTCTCATATTATTTTTGCCTTTGCATTTGTTTTGAAAAATTTCACACCTTCATAAAAGTTGTAGGACTAGTACAACAATTACTCTAATTATTTACTTAATGCTTTTCTGTATTTGTTTTCCTAGGCATGTGTCTCCTGAGCAAGTCTGTCACTCTCAGTGACTCTGTGAAGAAAATCCTAGACTTCTGAGAAGAGCACTGCTGTTCCCAGTGAACATTTGGACAGATCTGGAGCAGTGGCGGTGGTACAGTACAAAGGTTAACAATTTTAAATGTTGACTTTGTCTGAATTCAAGTCCTGGGTCTTTCTAATCCTCTGTTTTCACATTTCACACAGGGCATTACTGGAATCTAAGTTTACACTCAAAACTGTTAGTCAGCGAGTATGGTGGTGCACACTTGGGAGGCAGAGGTAGGAGGATTGCCATGAGTTTGAGGCTACTCTGAGACTACATAGTAAATTCCAGGTCAGCCAAGATTAGAGCAAAACTCTACCTTGAAAAACCCCCAAACAAAACAAAACAAACAAACAAAATAATAATTTTAAAAAAACAGGTTTTTCTAGCTGGGCAAGAAATAAGATTGTAAATAGCACCTGCCAGTATGGTTCTAGTTGATATGAACCTAGATCCAGAGAGGCAGATGGGCTTCATTTCGTGTACCTATTATGGGTCGGGCCTGTTTGTCACACTGTGCAAGAAGGCTGTGAGAATTTACTGGGGAAGAGTGGCTACCACAGTATGGGAGGTGAATTTCATTTCTCACATTAGGTTTCTTTGTGTGATTACTTCATGTTGTTTGCTCCTTTTTTCATTTTATAAGTGAGGAAACCTCATTTCCCCCTGCCCTGATGAAATGCGCCTTTTCTGCCTTGGCTTTTGGAACTTGTGTTGCTCACCTCCATCTCTGCAGTGTACCCGAAGATTTCCACTTAGAAGAGAGGCAATCAAGGGTTTCCTCTTGCCAGCTTGTTGAGCCCGCTGGTTTCTGTGGTTGTCAGGTCGCCACTGAGGACAGATGCTGCTGTGGGCGAGAACTTGGCAGGCTCCACAGTTTTCCATGAGCATCGTGTGCTCCTCAGGCATGAGCCAGAAGCTGGTCTTCACAGGCCGACCTGGTGCAGGAAGACAGCCCCTGTGTAGGTGGTTTTGAAGAATCCTCCTTCTGGCTTTCCTGTACTCAGCTTGTTTGAAGTTTCTGGATTGTAGTACTGAAATGACCTTCAAGATGTGCTGGTGATTGAACAGAATCACGCTTGATTTTATTCTTGTATTTTTATATATTTTACAAGACAATTTAGGTACAACTTTTGTTTGTTATTAAATATATTTCAGGCAAATGTTTATTACTTTTAAATTTTGGTAGAATTCTACTGATCTCCCAGTAAAAGTTTATACTATTTTCACTTTAATTGTGGAGTAGCAATTAATGATGTAGTTTTCACTAGTGTTATGACTTACATGCTTTTAAGTTATAGTCTAGATAAAAGACATGTTTTTCTAAATTATTTCCTGAAATTTATATAGCTTCTAAGTCACCAAGAATAGACTAATTAGCTAGAGTAGACTAATTAAAAATATTTTCTTTATTTGCACAGGGAAAGAAAGAGGGAGAGAAGAGAGAGAGAGAGAGAGAGAGAATATGAGAATGAATGAGCACGAATGGGCATGTCAGGGCCAGCCACTGCAAACGAACTCCAAATGCATGTGTCATTCGTGCATTTGGCTTTATGTGGGTATTGGAGAATTCGACCAGGGTCATTAGCCTTTGCAGGCAAGTGCCTTAACCACTAAGCCATCTCTCCAGCCCCTAGAGTAGACAAATTTAATGTTTATATTTTTTGCTATTCTTTCTTTTTTTTTTTTTTGCTAGCTAACAACACATGTTGATTTCAGAAATACTCCTTATTCTCAAGTACTTAAAACCCACCGAGAATTATAAAGCACTTGTCCAAATAAGATGTTTCAGAGTCTTGAAAAGGTCAATATAAGTTAATGAAACAATCCTAAAGTATTTAACTATTTCTATTCTAAAAGAACATTTTCATTCTATCTTGTCTGAGGCTTATGTTTGCTGACTCATGTAAGGATGGGAGAGCAATCCAAAGTGGATGCCCTATAATTGTTGATACTTGTTAGCCTATTACTGTCCTGAGCATCTAAATTGTCATAACCTTCAGTATTTCTTTAATGAAGTGTTTATGAAGCGTTTCATTTTGATTATTGAATGAAATATTCTTGATCAAATTTTGTCTGACATTTCCAAATACATATTTCCAGGGAAATTTGCATTATAGTCTTTCATGTTAACTTAAAATGTTCAGTTTCAAGGTTAAAACATCTAAACCTAGCTCCACAAAGATCTATGTTTTTCTCCAAGGTAGAATTTAGGGCTGAAGGGCAGGATCAGAGCACTTGCTTAACAAACCCCTGGTTTCAATGCCTACCAATGGGGAAAAAAGTAGTATTTAGACAATATCTTTTAACAGTAGCAATATTACTAGCCTTATTTATTGCTAGTGTACTTTCTCAATGCTGAAAACAGTCCACAGTTTTATATTGAGTGTTTAAAACACATTTAAAAAGTTATTTTTTAAAACTTTAAGAACTTTGATATCAGGTATGTAATGTAGCTTTTTGGTTGTATTAAAAATCCTTTAGTGGGCTGAAGAGATGGTTCAATGGTTGAAGTACTTGCTTGTAAAGCCTAATGACCTGAATTTGATTCCCCAATGTCCACAGAAAGCCAGATGCACAACATGGCAATGCATCTGGGGTTCATTTGCAGCAGCAAGAGGCCCTGAAACACCTATTCTCATTCATTCATTCTCTCTCTCCTTTCAAATATATCAAAAAATTCTTTCAGGTCCATTTACTCCCCTCACTATTACAGCTGCTTCATATTCAAAGTCATGGGCCATTATGAAAAATTTCATAAATAACTGGTTTCAGAAGACTTCAGGTTTTTAATATGTACTAGTACGTATTGGCTATAGTGTCTCCCGCTATTTAAACCAAGATAGTGATTACTACCACTCTTTGTGATGACAAGCAATTTCGTAATTGTGCAAGAAATAGCTGATATGAAGTTCAGAAATAAGTTATTTTGGGATATGTCGTGGTTACAGGTAAAATGACAGGTGAACACAAAGTAGGGAAAGTATTTGGTAAATCCATGAACTTGATTGTCAAATTGCCAATCTTTGTTGGCCTGAACTTTAACTTCAAGTATGTCATTCACTAGTACTGGAACCTCTGTCCAGTTCCTACAAGTGGGAATTGGGTTCCTACCTCTTGGAGGCAGTTAAATGATGAAATATGAAATAAGCATAGTGTGGTAGTTTGAACAGATGGCCCCCAATATATTCAGGGTTTTATTAGTTTGTAGTTTGCATCGCAGCCACCTTGCTGGAGGCAGTGTCTCTGGGTGGATCTTAAGGTGTGGTGGTTTTAGGATTTCAATCTAAAGATATGCAAAGTGTGCCTAGTTGGAGTTCCTGAGGTTGTGTTGTGCTGTGTGACTTTTGGTCCTGTGAAGGCAGGACCAGCTTCTTCTGCTATTATGGAACTTCCCCTGGATCTGTAAGCTTTAATAAATATCTGTTCCTCCATAACTGTGCCTGGTCTGGAAGTTCATCTCAGCGAACCTGAAGCTGTCTGCTACACATAGCATAGTTAATTTTATTATATTTTTATTAAATTTAAATAAAAATTAAAGTCTAGTTATATTCAGATCATAACCTTATTATAAATTAACTTTATTTGCTTTTACAAGATATATTGATTTTAAAAGTGTTTTTATTCATATAGAAAATTCAGAACCATTTTTACTTAGAGACATTTGTGATAAAGAGATTTATTTTTCAAATTGTATTTATAGGATTAGAGTTAAAGAAATCTTAAGAAAACATCTATTCTGCCGGGCGTGGTGGCGCATGCCTTTAATCCCAGTACTGGGGAGGAAGAGGTAGGAGGATCACCTTGAGTTCAAGGCCGCCCTGAGACTACATAGTGAATTTCAGGTCAGCCTGGACTACAGTGTAACCCTACCTGGGGGGGGGGGGAAGAAAGGAAACATCTAGTCCATGTTCTATTCATAGATAAATTATCAGGGTCCTCTAGAATTTAACTTATTCCAAGTTAAAGTCTATTATAGAAGGAAAATCCTTGATTGTGATAATTTATATGGTGGTAGACATTAACCCTGTATGTAAAGGGGAGAAATGGGACAGTAAAGACCTGATCCATTTCAAAAATGATCTGTCCAGATGGTTAATGGTATTTTCTTTCTATAGATTATAGGCCTGTTTATTGTTTTTCTGTAATTATTAGTGCCCTCTCAATTCTCAAAGGTGTCATGGTTTGGATAATATATTTCTTCTGTTTAATTATGCTTACACAGGCAAAAAGTAGCAACGATCCGGCAAATTGTGGACTTAACTTTTTGCTGTAAAATTGGGGAATTGAGCCAGGCGTGGTGGTGCACGCCTTTAATCCCAGCACTCGGGAGGCAGAGGTAGGAGGATCACCGAGAGTTTGAGGCCACCCTGAGACTACATAGTTAATTCCAGGTCAGCCTGCACTAGAGTGAGACCCTACCTTGAAAAATCAAAAAAAAAAAAAAAAAAAAAAATTGGGGAATTGCTGGACATGTTTTTCGTCTTCTGGGTGTAGTCTGCTGGAAGAGGAATTGTTAGTTGATGGTTTAATGGGGATGGAAAGCTCGCCTAACCTACTGGAATAATGTGTAAAATAGTTTGTGTGTGCATGCACACATGTGTGCACATGTGTCACATTTTTCTGGGAAGTGTCTCCATATTTTCTTATCAGAGTCTCAAAAGTTCAATGACATCCTGAAAGAATGATTGTTAGTTCCTGGCCTTGGTTGCTCTATTATGTCCTTATCAAATTTGTAATAGACAGGAAGAAATTAATAATGCTTTTATATTTCAAATAATGCTTTTATAATTAGCATACTTCTATCAATGTAAAACTCTTCAGAGAAAATTATTTCATTGTACTGTACAAAATGTTTAGAAAATTGTTTGACAGTGAGGTGTTTGATAGGAGAATCTAAGTAGAGGGTGGGAAAATGATAGTTCCAAATAGTAGGTTTCTGATATTCTTTTAAGCCAGTGGAATAGAATTCTTGCTAATTTTTGACCAGAGGAAATGACCATTTCCTACATTTTAATGAAATGATCTCATGATCTCTCATGAGTGAACTACATTTAATGAATTGTGACTGTACATTATGAAATCGTCATACAAGGGCTTATTCAAAGGATATATTCATCCCTCTCCATCTTTAGGAGAATTGAGAGACTAGGAGACAGCCATTTAATTAACTAGTCTAATCCATCCACTCAGATAAGCACTCAGTACTATGCTGGAACAGACACATGATGGAAAGGCGGGGTAAGCTGTGAGTAGGGGCAGTGATAGGATCTCCTTTTGTGAATAGCAGCAGGGTGGACACAGACTTCAGGAACTAATATGCTGATTTTCTTCTGACTTCTGATATGCTGAGTTTCTTCTGACTTCTGTTCGTCTCTGTCTGCTTTTAATCAATTTATTTCTTTTCCTGATTCACCACATTTTTTTTTCTTGAAGTGGGAAGGGATAAAAATGATTTCCTAAAATGACTAACAGAAGAACACATGTTCTGAATACAAAGCATGGAGCTCCCTAGGATAGTCTAAATATACACTTCAATCCAAATACAGAGAGGAAAGTTTCTTCTGTTTTTAAAGGCAGCATGCTGACCAGCTGAAGGAGGTTTTAGCTTTATTTTCTGTGGTCTCTTTAAAGAAAAGTGCCATGAGTTTTTCAAATGATAACTAGTAGGAAAAAAGACAGTGCAATTGCTCAATTTTAAATAATTGCCTAACGAGGGAGTTAAGTCCCAGAGGAGGGCTGACAGAAATAGCTTATGCTTATTTTAGCTGCCAGGATTTCAACTTTATACAGAGAAAAATGAAATCTATGTAATTAGAGTGTGTTAGCATTAGAAGGTCTAAAGTTATTAAATGGGTAAAGAATTTATTTAAACATGTACAAAAATTCCAATACAACGATAATTTATAAAAACATAGAAATGTACACTTTAACTTAGTGAAGAGAGGGTATAACTCTTCTAAGAAGAAGAATTTCACACACTGTATAAAGTTTTACCCATACTTAATAATGTTTTTGTCAGAAAACAATTCTAATTATTACTTGTTTAATTCATAAAAATTAAAAATCCTTAATAATTTTATTGAAAAGCTAGTTTTCTTGGGCAAATATTCTAAGTATGCACATGCTGGCCTTCTATCCTCACTTTCTTATCTCACTTGAGGAACTCTGGAAGCCCAGGGGGAGAAGAGGTGGTAGATCATGTGGGTTTTTTTTTTGTTTGTTTCACTCTAGTCCAGGCTGACCTGGAATTAACTATGTAGTTTCAGGCTGGCCTCAAACTCACGGTAATCCTCCTATGTCTGCCTCCCAAGTGCTGGGATTAAAGGCGTGCGCCACCATGCCCAGCTATGTGGTTTTGATATACATTTCCCTTAATGACTAGTGATAAGAGAGCCTCTTCACATGAGTTTATTGACGGTTTATACATCTTCTTTGGAGAAATAGCTATTCAAGTCTTTTGTCTATTCCTAAAATTAGGTTTTAAATGTTCACTTGTAAAATTCTTTGTATATTCTGGATACATGTCCTTTATCAAACGTGTAAATATGTTCTTCTGATTGTGGGTTGTCTTTTCACTTTGTCGATGACAACCTTTAAAGAAAGCATAGAAGTTTTAAATTTTGATGAAGTCCAATTAATCTACTGTTTTAAAAAAATATATTTTATGTATTTATTTATTTGAGAGAGAAAGAGGCCGAGAGAGAGAATGGCACACCAGGGCCTCCAGCCACTGCAAACGAACTCTAGATGCATGTGCCCCCTTGTGCATCAGGCTTACGTGGGTCCTGGAGAATCAAACTGGGATCCTTTGGCTTTGCAGGCGAATGCCTTAACCTCTAAGCCATCTCTCCAGGTCCAACTTTTAATTTGATATTTATGTTTTGATTAGACATAACTTTTAATATGATGTCTAATAAATAATTTACTAATCAGAAATCACAAAGATTTCCACCTGTTTTTTTCTTCTAATGGTTTTATAGTTTTAGTCCTTACATTCAATCTGTCATCCATTAGAGAGATTTTTTTTTTTTGGCATATGGTATAATGCACTGGTCTAGATTCATTATTTTGCACGTGGGTACTAAATTTTCTTAGCATCATTTATTGAGAAGATGTTACTTCTCCATGGAATAATCTTGGCATATATGTTAAAAGTCAGTTCACCATAAATTGAATGATTTTGTTTTGTACTCTCAATTCTTTTCTAGCTATTTATATTTCTATCTTTATGCCAGTAGCAAATTATTTTAGGCACATGCACTACCTTTGGGCCATATCCCCACCCATTACTACATTATTTTGATTGCCATAGCTTTGTACTAACTTTGAAATCAGAAAGTGTGAATGCTTAAATTTTTCCATTTTTAAGATTTTATTTATATTTATTAACCCTTAACTGCTAAGCCATCTCTCCAGCCCAAGTTTTTCCATTTTTAAATTGCCTTTGTTATTCTGAGCCCTTTACAGTTTTACATTTTAGCACAGTTTGTTAATTTTTGCAATATGTAAAAGGAGATAGCTGAGAATTCTCAATATTTACTGTGGAGTAGATTGTTATAATAACTAAGTACCATAGAGACGTAAAAAGATGAAGATCAGGGGGAATGGAGAGATGGCTTAGTGGTTAAGGCACATGCCTGCGAAGCCTAAGGACCCAGGTTCGATTCTCCAGGTCTCATGTAAGCCAGATGCACATGGTGATGCATGTGTCTGGAGTTTGTTTGCAGTGGCTGGAAGCCCTGGCACGCACATTCTCACTCTCTCTCTTTCTCCCTATCTCTCTGACTCCAACAAATAAATTAAAATAAAATTTTGGAAAAAAGATGAAGCTCAGTTATTATTCATTTAAAAAAAAATATTTTTACTGGGGCTGGATCGATGGCTTAGCAGTTAAGTCCTTTGCCTGTAAAGCAAAAGGATCCCTGTTCAATTCTCCAGGACCCACGTAAACCAGATGTACAAGGGGCACATGCATCTGGAGTTTGTTTGCAGTGGTTGGAGGCCCTGGCATGCCCATTCTCTCTCTCTCTCTCTCACTTTCTCTCTCTCACAAATAAAATAAATAAAATATATTTAATAAAAGAAAGAAAAAATATTTTTACTTATTTATTTGCTAGGAGAAAGTGTGACTAAGAGAGAGAGACAGTAAGTATGTGTGTGCAAGGGCCTTTTGCTGTTGCAAATGAACTCCAGATGCATGCATCACTTTTTATATCTGGCTCTACATGAGTACTAGGGAATTGAACCCAGGCTGACAGCAAGCACCTTTAACTGCTGAGCCATCTCCCCAGTACCACAGTTCTTACTCTTAAAAGGATCATTACCTACACATTGTCAACTATCAGTTCATTGCCTCTCAACCCCAAAATCACTATTCACTAGAGTGGTAGGTTAAATGTAAAATGTAAAATGTATATCTCCCATACCCTGAGGTATTTTAATTTTTTTTTCTGGTTTATTTTTATTTATTTATTAGAGACAGACAGAGGGAGGGAGAGAGAGAGAGAGTAAGAATGGGCATGCCAGGGCCTCTAGCCACTGCAAAATAACACCAGACGCATGTGCCACCATGTGCATCTGGCTTACATGGTACCTGGAAAATCGAACCTGGATCCTTAGGCACATGCAGGCAAGTGCCTTAACTGCTAAGCTAACTCTCCAGTCCCCCTGAGGTATTTTTGATTAAGCTTGAAATTTGAGTCTCCAGCAATCTGCTGGAGGAGGTGTCACTGAGGGTGGATCTTGTACTCCAGCCCTAACGTGTGCTTAGAGCAGTTCGAGCTCTGGATATTCATGCTGGCTGGCTGTTTGGTGGTGTCTCTCTGCTGTGATCTATGGAAGTGAATCAGCTTCTTCTGCTACTGATGGTGTTTCTCCCTGGAATCTGTAAGTCTGAAATAAACCCTTTCATCTCAGAAGCTATTTGTCGAGCAACAAGAAAGCAACTACAACAAGTATGATCTTGGATGACCGATAGTATCTCACCTTTACCATGGGCATGATGCTAGATTTCTTAGCAGAGGCTGTTGGACGTGTGTTAACTGCTGTTTATGGCAGCTGCTTCATGATGAGTTAGAGTGAGTTGGAGGACATCTTGGGACACTTTGCTTCAGCTACATACCCAGCATGATCTTTCAGACTTAATAGCCTGGTGAAAGCTTTCTGCAGGCCCTGTGGCAGTAAATGGAGCCCCAAAGGCTTCCTGCCCATGTATGTGTCTTAATCTTTTGTTCAAGTTTACATGTGGATTGTCAGCAGCTGGTAGGGTTCTAGGCTCTGTGATTTCCCTGTTCCCTGGGTTCCCACACCCATGGTGCACCCACACACTTGTATTAGCTTCTATTCTCATTGCTGTGACAAAGTACCTGATGAAAGCAACTGAAGGAAGGAGGGGGCTATTTAGGCTCTCAGTCTATTGGAGTGGCAGAACATGAGGTGGCTGATCACATTGCATCCACAGTCAGGAAGCAGAGAACAATGAATTCTGGTGCTCAACTTCCTTTCTTTTCTTTATGCAGTCCAGGAGCCCATCCCAGGAAGGGATGCTGCCCATAGTTAGAGTGAGTCTTCCTACCTCAATCATTCTAATATAAAAACTCTTTTGCAGACATACCCAGAGATTTGTCTCTTAGGAAATTCTAGATCCTGTCAAGTTGACAATTAAGATTAAGCATCATAGTCACTTAGCACCACCTGTACTCTGTAGGGACGCTTCCAGCTCTCCCGGTGACCACAGACCAGTCGTGGTCTGGATGAACCAGTGTACTTCTCTGTTTGCATTATCAGTCTAAAGGAGGCCTTCTCCAATGAAGACTGAACTGCAGGCTTAGGGAGGAGGCACCCTTCCAGCTTTGTCCTTCCTTGGCTTCCCTCCCTCAGATCTAGTTTTCTTTAACTTGTTTCCATTTACGTGTCTTTCAGAGTTTAGCAATTATTTATTACATTTATTTTGTGTAACCCACTGTGTGAATAGACCTATTCTTCTTATGTCATAATATAAGTAAGTCATATTTTAAGGAGATGAGATGAGAATATGGGGCTCACAGTGTATTGATGGGGTAAGGATCTTTCCTTAATGAACAAACTTGAACCTGGAAGGGTAAGGATTGCCTTTGAACTTGCCATCAAGGAACTCATATTTTCAAGATGATTGTCTCAGTTTCACTTCAAGAGTAAACATATTTACATACCAAACTCTACTCTGTCCCCAAAGGCTACCTTTTACTCATAACTGAAAATCTTCCTCTGAGTTTTGTTACTGGTCTGGTGGGAATTGTTAAAAAAAAAAAAAGTATTAGAGCCAAAATGGGTTCTTAACCCCAAACACAATATTTTGAATCGGATATCTCCTCAGAATTGTTTAACCAATGTTTAAAAGAAGGGCTTTGAAAGAATGTTTAGTATGGTTAGAAGTGAACACCCACAGACATATGTACCAATTCATTTCCTCTCCAAATGTTTTCATACTGTTGGGTAGTTATGGCCTCTGTTTTGGAAGGATTCTTTTCCTTTGAAGTAGTCATTACACTGTTTTATTTCCTATATGTATGCCAAGTATGCATTACTTTTAATTTCCCCTTTTGGTTGCCAAAGTCTTTTAATTTTCCATTATCTCTTCATAAATATCAAATAATTATGATTTATGGGGCTATGCAAAGTGTGGTCTTTGGACCAGTTACTATTACTTGGGAGCTTATTAGAAGTATATGCTTGGGCCTTCCCCTGGCCTTACTGAGGCATACCGTCTTGAGTGTGTATGGTTTGACTTGCTCTCCTGGTGAGTAGTTATTGTGAACTCTAAAGCTTGAGAAGCACCAACTAAGATTTTACTGGGTGTATTTCACTTGAGATACAACACTGTCATCTACAAAGTTCATGCTTGAAAAGTGCACAATTGATTTGCAAGAAAATTACAAACAAATCTCATGATGTTTTAAATAAGTTTATAATTTTGTGTTGGGCTTCACACAGCCCAAACGCCACAGATTGGACACTCCTATGTCTAAAATTTTAGAAGACCTGAGTTTGTAAAAGATTTCTGTGTCCAGCTGAAAGGCCTTTGGATCCATCACTTTTAGAGCATATTCATCAATATTCTGCTTAAAATGTCACCTCCAGAATCAAGTAGGAGGTACTCCATATGTCTTCTGATAAAGGCTGTTAGAAGACTCTTCAGTTTACTATGAGAGTAACAGGACACTCCTGGACTTCAGAGAGTCCATTTCCAAGCATGATTTTGTCACTATGGATTTTAAGATCCAGGGTCCTACTGGCACTTAAGCCTGGGGAAATGCAAATTTTAGGGAACAAGTCTAGTCAAAAGCACTTCAGAAGGAACTAGGAATGGAACTGTCACGAAACCAAGCAAAAGAACCAGTAGAAAGTGCTGCTATTGGGCTGGAGGGATGGGTTAGCAGTTAGGCATTTGCCTGCAAAGCCAAAGGATCCAGGTTCAATTCCCCAGGATCCACGTTAGCCAGATGCACAAGGGGGTACATGCATCTAGAGTTCGTTTGCAGTGGCTGGAGACTCTGACGTGCCCATTCTCTCTCTCTCCCTCTTTCTCTGTCAAATAAATAAAAATAAAAATCAAAAAAGAAAGTGCTGCTATTGTTACCTGATTCCTTCTCTTGACAGGTGAGTCCTCAGCCAGGACAACCACAGGAACCTGGGCTGAGTTCCAAGGCAGGTGTCTCTTACCTGAGGTGCCAGAGTTTCTCCCCAAGGAGTCAGTGTGTAAATAGCAGGCTGGTCAAGGTTACAGTGAGGACATAGCCCCAAATTGGGTCACAGTAGTCTGCATTAACAATTTGTTAGTGAAAGAGCAGAACTGAGCCTGGATCCACAGCAGCTGGCTATTGTCCATGCTTGTTCCCCAGACACACTGGGTAGCTTTAAAGAGAAAAAGAAGAATGGATGAGTAAAGGTGAGGAATACAAATTTATGAGGTCAAATGACAAAGAGAAGTTAAAACTATACCAAACCAATAGAAAAAAAAAAGTGCGGTGAAGAGTTGAACCCA
>PVKW010033971.1:0-22840 GCA_004027895.1 Orientallactaga bullata | reverse complement strand
CGCCACTGGCCTGCTGCCTTTTCAGCCCGCAACCATTGCCTGTGGCAGTCATGCTCACAACCACCCCTCCCCCTCTTTACCCTTGGAAGGACATTGGCAGATCAATCCTAGCCACACACAGGCAGCTGCCAGTTTGCTAATGCACACCAATGCCCCACCCTTCACCGCCTTCCCATTAACGTAGAGCCGGAGGCAACGGCCAGGCCCTGGTACCCCACCCCCCTCTCTGATCTGGCTCTCATCCACAAGGCAGCTCAGGAATCTGGCATTGACTCTTACTTTAAACAAGTCCTTTTACATACAATGGGCCATCCACTTTCAGACACATTGAGCACAGTCACTCACACACTGGTCTGCCTGACTTTATTGCTGATGGGAATTCACAGGTAGACAAATTTATTGCTGTCTCCTCCTTGCCACCTTTAGAACAAGCTAGATATTTACATCAAAGGTTCCATCTATCCCCTACTAACCTAAGAACCCTGTACCCCGGACTCATGCTTAGCCAATGCAAACATTTAACCCGTACCTGTAAGGCATGCACCCCCCTATCCCCCTTAGGTCCCCTACAGCCTCAAGGAGTCAATCCTAGAGGCTTTACGCCAAATTCTATGTGCCAGATGGATGTTACCCACATACCTTCCTTTGGTAACCTCAAATATGTCCATGCCATTGTAGACACTTACTCTAAGCTTACTTTTGCTATTGCTTTCTCAGGGGAAAAGGCTTCTCATGTCATTAAGGCGACAAAAACCGCTATGTTGGTCATGGGAGTACCCTGGTCAATTAAAACTGATAATGGCCCTGCATACACATCTGTCCAATTCACATCCTTCATGGAATCTTGGGGAATAAAACACTCCCTTGGGATCCCCTACAATCCACAAGGACAAGCCATCATGAAGAGAACTAACCAGACCCTAAAGGAACTGATTATAAAACAAAAGTTTTAATGCAGAGCCGAGGATATGCTTGTGTCTTTCCAGAAACTTCACAGATCCCTACCAGAAACATCCGTACAGCCACTGACTCAGGGATCGACCTTGATGAAGAGGATAATGCCAAACCCCTCAAGCCGGATATGGGACTTTAAACTTATTCCCCCCTTTTCTCCTACTGCCACTTCCCAGAAACCATTTTGGACAATTCTTAGGCCATACTTGTTTGGTACGATGGGCCTAGATTCCCACGCGTTTCCTAGGCTTTAATTTAGCCACTCTATTTCGCTGTATTCCCCCTTCAAGCAAGTACTTCTCCTTAGACACACCTTTGCCTTTTTTGCTTATTAATGCCTCTTATGGTAATGTTACCCTCCAACAAGCCATAAATTCCTTTGCAACTCCTTTGATTACATTGATCTGCTACCATTAAGGACATTCAGTGCTACTAATTATGATGCTAAGGGTGAGCTCACAACAGTCACCCAACAACCTGTCCTACCCCAGTCTTTTTCAGGTGTTATAGTTTATTCTAGCTTTCTGGGACCATTCACATGCCACAGAGCCACCACCACTTGGCCCTCCCATGCCTCCTAGGCGACAGCCACACCCCTTGGGTTTTCTCACCAGATTGGCAGGTTAGTCAATGACGGGTAAGACCCCAGGAGATGGGGCAACCTAAGACAGGCACCGTCACATCTGATGATCCCTTGGGGGTTCAACAATGGCTTGGCAAAGAACCATGCCTCCCAGGGTTGCCAATAATAAAAACAAAAAGGAGGATATGTATGGCACAATGCAGGCCTGGCCCTAGCCAGACCGCATGGCAGAGAAACCAGAAAGTGGCTTCTGTGAACATGGCGTTCTGCGCAGGCCTGGCATGACAACAGCTACAGTCCCGTGCTCGCAAGAAACCTGCTACGAGATGACCTGTCTGGAGACAGGCTGTCATTGGTCACTAAAAGGGGACCACCCCATACAATGATTGGCCAGTCAAGCCCCTTAAAACTCCGTGTACTTCCTCAATAAACGAGTTTGCAGCAGCTCGCCCTCTGCTGCTTCCACCCAACTCCCGGAGTCTGTATCGTGACTCGGCACCTCTCAGCCCCAACTCGGCAGAAACCCTACCATCCCTCCTGGGCTGGCCCTAGGGGGGACCCCAACAAAAGGGTAAATTAAGAGGGGAACTGATAACTGAATAATAATAATGTATAATAAGTAAAAAAATGTATCCAGATATTTGTACCAAGGGACAAAACTGGATAGCTGAATGCATAATCTGATTTCACACATAAGATATAAATATCCAGAAACTAGATGGGGGGACTCAGGGAAGGGGGCTTTGGGAAAGGAGAAAGCTAGAATAAACTATAAAACCTATCTATATATATGAAAGTTGTGAATAAAAAGTTTAAAATAATAAAATATATAAATATCCTCTTTCACAGAAATTTAAATCAGGCATCCTATACATATGGATTGAGTATTAATCACCTCTGATACAAATTTAGCATGTTACCTGTAGTTTGGAAAACTTCATTCATCAAAGCTTCATTTACTACTGAAGAGCTAGCATTTCCAACTTGAGACCAACTTTGATACACTGCTTGCAGCAGCAATGTCTGTGCTCTTGTAGCTTGAATTGTGAGATTTGGAAGTTCAAATATACCTTCACTTAAAACAAGCTGAGATCTTTTAGTCCTACAAGAGAAAATAGAAAGAAAACAATACAGTATATAGCATTTGTCAACAACATACTAAAGGAATGGGGTTGCAAAGGAAGAGAGATATCCATTACAAATAGTTTAATATGAATTAATTATGCAATTCTGTTAATTTTAAGTGCTCCTATTTCAGAGACTCAATGTTGGATATAAACATTTAAACTAGAAAAATGTCCATAAATATAAGTATTCTGCTTAACAATTATAATGTTAACCAAGTTAAAACAGCAATGAAAAATGCTACTAGCTATAAAAGATTTACTAACAGACATATTGTTCTAAACTTTTTTTTTCAAGCCACTGAATTCTATCACAAAAATTCTCTGGAGAATTATCTTTACATTCATTTTTAAGATACAGAAACAAGCCGGGTGTGGTGGTGCACGCCTTTAATCCCAATACTCGGGAGGCAGAGGTAGGAAGATCGCCAAGAGTTAGAGGCCAGCCTGAAAATACATATATAGTGAATTCCAGGTCAGCCTGAGCTATAATAAAACTGTACCTTGAAAAACCAAAAAAAAAAAAAAAAAAATTCATAAATTGAGATGTAAAACATAATCCTACTAAGTAAGCTTGCCTTTAATTAATCCCAAATAAATCTAACTAGAGCCCTCCATATTACACTTCCCACAAGTACTGATGAACTATTTGCATTATAACCACATTCCTACTTAACAGTTACATGGAAATTTTTTTTTTTTAATTTCTGCCCTGGAATAAGCAATTCGTTAATAAAGTACCTCCTGTAGTTAATTTTTACAAATAACAAATCCTCAAGTGTAAGTTAAACATTAAAAGATTTCTATGAAAACTTGGTAGTCATAGTTAACTAATATGTAAGAGAAAATGTAAGAAAACTAACAGATCTGAAAAAGAGCATATTAGATACAAACATGAGTTCATCAGCATTTTGACATAGATGAAGGAAGATGGTGGAAAAAAAAGCCATGAAAATATAAGAGAGTTTTGGTGGAAAAAGGAATTCATTGAAGGAGGATGGGTTTGGGAGGGAGAAAATAGGGCAGTTGCGGTGGTCTAAATCAGATATCACCCACATAGCACATGCATTTGGAGTTCATTTGCAGTGACTGGATATCCTGGCATGCTCATATTCATATTTATTCTCTCTCTCTCTCAAATAATTTTTTTTTAAATTTAAAGAAATAATTTTTTTAAGTACAAAAAGTGATCTTCAGCCGGGTGTGATGGCACCCACCTTTAAGGACAGCATTCAGGAGGCAGAGGTAGGAGGACTGCAATGAGTTTGAGGCCACCCTGACACTACATAGTGAATGGTCAGCCTGGGCTAGAAGTAGACCTTACCTCGAAAAACCAAAAACAAAAAACAAACAAACAAACAAAAAAGTGATCTTCATTAAAAACCATGAGGGCGATAAGGAAGTAAGATAAAATATGTAAAGTGCTAAAAGAGAAAAAAATTATAAGCTAGGAGTTCTAGTTTTGGAAAACCTATCCTTCAAAAACAAAGTAGAAATCTATATACAAATCCTTTACTTTGTCAAAAATGTGAAGGCTTTACTGGTGAATTCTAGCAATCTTAGAGAAAGTACGAATCATTGCAAAACAAAACATGAGAGGTAACCCTTCCTAAGTCCCTGTGTGAAATCACTTTTGCCAAAGCCAAAGACAGCATAAGGAATCTATTCATATCCCTTACCAAAACTAATACAAAAATCCTCAATAAAGTAATAGCACAATATTAAAGGGATTATATACTTTGAAACCAAGATTTATACCAAAAATAAAGGAATGGGTTAACATAAGAAAAACTAGTGCAATATATCACATTAATAGGAAAAAAAATACTTTAAAATATGTACGTCTTGGGCTGGAAAGATGGCTTACCAGTTAAGGCACTTGCCTGTGAACCATAAGGACTCATGTTCAACTCTCTAAGTCCCACATAAGCCAGACTCACAAAGGTGAGGTAAATGCAAGGTCATGCATGCCCACTAGATGACACAAGCATCTGAAGTTCGATTGCAGTGGCTGAGGCCCTAGAGAGCCAATTCTCTCTATCTCTATCTCTTGCTCTTGCTCTTTCTACTTCAATCTCTCTAAAATAAAAAAAAAAAAAATGTACATATCACTTAATGCAGAAAAAGCATTTCATGAACTCTAATACTTTTTTCATAGTTAAGAAATGTTCAGCTCAGTTGTAAAAGACTGGAAGCTCTCCTGCCCAAATCAGAAACTAGACAAGATGTCTGCTCTTACCTTTCTTTCAACATTATAGTGCCAGGTAAAGTGCTGCATGACAGTAGCCCTACCTTTAATAAAATGATGAAGGAAAACTATAAGGTCAACCCTAGCCTGAACAATTTAGTCAGATCCCACTTCAATGGAAGGAGGGAGAGAGGAAGAAAGGACAGGGAAAAACATAAAAAGGCAAAACAGAAGAGAACAGAACAAAAAATAAACATAGAAGTTTCAACTACTTAGGCAAGAAAAAGGAATGAAAGAAAAATGTTCTGAGAACATGAGAAATAAAACTATCATTGCAGATCACATGATCTTACACATAGTAAATCTTAAGAGCTAATAAGTTCAATAAAATTGCAAAATACAAGTAAATTACATAAAAATCAATTTTTCATACATAACAAATACTCTGAAATGAAATTAAGAATACAACTCTATGTACATCACCATAAAAAGAAAATCTTCAGAAATAAATTTACCAATGATCATTATACTAAAAACTATGTTATTGAAAATGATCATGATTAAGTAAAGCAAAAGACAATTTATGTGTATATAGTTTGAAAAACAATATATTTAAGATGGCAATAGTCACCCAAAGCAATCAAAATTCTAAATAATCCATATAAAATGTCTATTTTCAATAAATGAATATAATAAACCAAAAATTCATATAGAATTACAACAGATCCTGAACAGTCAAAATAATCTCTTCAAATAACAATATTAGAAAATTAATACCTCCCAATTTAAACACTTGCTATAGAATAATCAAAACATTGTCATACTGGCATAAGGTTAAACACATAGATTAATTGATGCACTAAAATTAAAAAGCTAGAAACAATGCTGGGTGTGGTGGCACATGCCTTTAATCCCAGCACTCAGTAGTAGGATTGCTGTCAGTTTTATGTTAGACTGGTGCTTTACCACTGAGCAAAACCTGAAGACCTTTGTTAAAGAAATTGTTTATTGTTTCATTTTTATTCAGTTATTTTGTTTTGAAAATTCTAAATATGTTTTAGGGAATAACATAACATTTAATAATAATACTATTGATTAGATCAATATTCCTGAAGACAACACGTTCTGAACATAATAAAGATAAATGTTGGCCCATGATACTTTTGTATGTTATTGGGAAACATTAGTTTTGTATTCTTGTGTGTAAATCTTTGTAGTGTGATGTTTACCTTTAATCATATTGGAAGTAATTAGGGCACAAATAGCAGCAGTTCTTTGAAATATGAGTACTATTTCTTTCAGTTAAGACAAATTCAATGATCAAGAATCAACCCAAATGGCCCTCATTGGATGAATGGATAAGGAAGTTGTGTTACATTTACACAATGGAATTCTACTCAGCAATAACAAAAAATGATACAATAAAATTTGTAGAGAAATGGACAACTTGGAACAGATCATACTCAGCAAACTCACACAATCACAGAAAGACAAATGTCCCATAGAGTCTTTATCTGAGGTTCCTAACCTGTACCTCTGGAGTTGCTTACATACTTGATAGGCAAATTAAGGCCCAGACAATAGGGAAGGAAGGGTTTATGGGTACAGGACAGGAAGGGGAGGGGGAAAAATAAACACAAAATTAAATCCAAAATGAGCTGATACCATTTTTGATACCATAGAAACCTTTATCCTTGGAGTCAGCCTGAAAGATATAACCCTCAAAAAAAGTAAGAGGGTGCACCTGAAGTAGGGCTCTGGTGAGGGTGGGATGAAGCCTAAACTTAAGAGAAAATTTCTTTTCTGTCTCTGGCCTATAACTCCCAGTACCAGCAATTGTTGCTAGCCACATAGAGCAGTTGATCAGAGAGACCTACGAAGTCCCCATATCAAGACAACTTTCTGTCAAAGCACTTGATTACCCACCCACCTGAGGCAAAAGCTAAGACCCATTGCTGAAGACACCACATGCTGCTGACACAGAGCACAAAAGATGTGGCTGGGATTCAGAAGAAAGCCAGTCCCCAGACAGCCTGTTTAGTGCTGGGAAACACTACAGGAGCTACTGGAGGAAAATGGCCAACAACGTCTGAGCAACCAAAGGTCTAAGCTACTCAGAAACAAACACCCTGACACTATGTACACACCAGTGCAATAGTGGCACACAGCCTCAGTGGGTAACCAATAGCTTTCTGATTGGCTAAGAGATCCGCTCAGTGTAAAGGAACCCATATCTGGAATTGGGAACCAGAACAGAATCCTATGGAGACAAAGATTATGTCCTCCAGTGTCAAGCTCTCACTAGCCTTTGGCTAAAAGAGGGGTTACACACATCCAAATCTCCTAAATTAGTAAAGCTTATCCCATTTAAACTATGCTGACTTCACTCTCCATTGGAGAATCTGTTCTTCTTTTTCAGGTAGCAAGACCAGAGGAGATAAACTACACCTTGCATTTCAGCCAAGCCACAGCTGAAACCACAGAGAAATTGGGGAATGAGCAAGAGTGTTCCTCCTATACTGTACCTGATAATCAGCACCAGGGTATAGGAGACAGACCTTGAGGGTACTCAACACCTACCAAAGCAGAGATCCAGAGGCTCTTAAGAGCTCACCACTGAAGTAGACTTAAAACCACAGCACAGGGAATTTTGCATAAGAGGGGGCAGAAAGATTGTTTAAGAGCCACAGGTGGGGACATCATGCTCAGAGGCATTTACTCCCTACCAAAATAACTGACTGCTGCTCCCACAATGCATAAACCACAACCCCATGGGGAATACCTACAACCCCACTGAGGAGCATCACCAATGGAATGCTACCATTACATGATGTATCCATACAAAACATGTTGATAATAATAAACACTAAAAACATTTTTAAAAATTAAACATAAGGGATATTATCATGAAAGTAAAAAGAAAACACAGATAATGGTATAAAATGCTTTCTACCATTGCCTTTTTAGTGCACTAGGCAGTGCACCAGCATCATAAAAAGCTTTCGACCAATCTATAAATAGCCTAGCCAGGTATGATGGCACACGCCTTTAATCACAGCACTTGGCAGGCAAAGACAGGAGGATCACCATAAGTTCAGGGCCATCCTAACAATATAGTGAATTCCAGGTCAGCCTGGGCTAGAGTGAGACCCTACCTCTAAAAAACAAAAAACAAACAAAAAAAAGAGTCTAGTTTAGAATATGCAAAAATAACTCTCATAATTCAACAAGCCAAAAATATGAACAAAATATTTTAAAAATTAATTTAAAAAGTAAGAATGAAATAGCTATATGTCCAAATTAGACCAAAAATTCCAATGAACACATTAAAAGGTATTCAACATCACTAATAATAAGGGAAATGAAAAGTAAAACTAAAAATTACCACCTTCCACCGAACAGAATGGCTTCAAAAAATGAAGAAAAAAAAAAACAGAAAAAACAAACGCTGGTAAAGATGGCGAGAAATTAAAAAGTCATACACAATATTCAGTACAACCACTGTGTAAAACACCTTGACAGTTTTTCAAAATGTTACGGTTAACATATGATCCAACAATCTGACAGAGAAAACTGAAATCACATTCATGCAAAAAATTGTTCATGATCACAGCAGCAAATTATTAATTCTCAATAGCCAAAAAGTAGAAACAATTCAAAATATACCACATGATAAAAGTCACTGGAAGAAGGGTCTCACTGTAGCCCAGACTGACCTGGATCTCAAACACAAGGAGATTCTCCTACCTCAGCCTCCAGAGTGCTGGGATAAAAGGCATGTGCTACCATACTCAGCTAAAATTGACAAAATGATGAATTTTGACATGTGAAGTTTTGCTTAGCGGTTAAGGCACTTGCCTGTGAAGCCTAAGGACCCAGGCTCGACTCCTTCAAACCCACATAAGGCAGATGCACAAGGCAACACATTCGCACAAGGTCACACATGCACACAAGATGGCACATGCATCTGGAATTCGACTACAGTGGCTAGAGGCCCTCGCACACCAATATTCTTTCTCTCCCCCACTCTGCCCTCCCCGCCCCCGCCATTAAAAAAAATTTCCTGCAGGACGTGGTGGCGCACGCCTTTATCTCAGCACTCAGGAGGCACAGGTAGGAGGATCTCTGTGAGTTCAAGGCCACCCTGAGATTACATAGTGAATTCCAGGTCAGCCTGAGTTAGAGGGAAACCCTATCCCGAAAAACCAAAAAGAAAAAAAATAAGTTTCCTACATTAGTCAGAAATTCTGTCCCTAGAACACTGGTCCTAATAACCACTGGCATTCCTCACTAAAAAACAAAAAAAAATACAGGCTGTGAAGATGACTCAGCAATTAAAAGCACTTATCATGTAAGAAGAATAAATGCCTCTTGGCTAGAGACTGCCAAATGATTTAAAAAAAAAAAAAAAACCTTGCCTGCAAAGCCTAAGATCGGGAGTTCAATTCTTCAGGACCCATGTAACAGCAGACATACAAGATGGCACATGCATCTGGAGTACATGTGCAGTGGCTGGAGACCCTGGCACACCCGTTCCCTTCTTTCTACCTTCCTCTTTCACTATCATAACTAACTAAATAAATAAATAAATAAACAAACATTTTTGAAAAAAGATATTATTATTTAGTGACACTAGCTAAACAAAAACATCTATAATTGCTCCAAGAATATAAAGAATCATTACGAATGAAGTGACTGTATCTTCAACCAGATACTCTGTAGCATTTGGGTATTATATATAGCAGGAGTCACGTTCTGAAAACATATTTATGAGGAAACACATTTATGAGGAATAATTGAAGGATAATAAATTCTTATGAGATTACAAAGAGATATTCATACAAAGGATTCTTTGTACAAATATGTCTTTGTAATCTCATAAGAAACTCAGCTATTATATAAATTATTTTAATTTTCAAGCCATCATATCTGTCACATAAAATGGTTCCCAAATGAATAACATTGGTTTGAATAAAATTTTAATCATATTCAAATTCTAAAGATTAATTTATGCTAAACTATACTGTTTCAAAAGCACAGAATAATTCCTTTCTTCAGATATAATCACAGAAAATAAATGCATTGTACAAAAGTATTTAGCAATAATTTTCTCATAAATATAGAACATTTAAGGTTATTTTTCAGTTATACAAATCAGATAAAAATATGTCTTAATATACTTGTTATATATTCTAGTAATACTTTAAAATAAGTTTAAAATTATTACACAACAGATGGTAGCTTACACAATATACCTATTATTGTTCAAGTAAAATTTTAAGAGGGCTTTTTCTCTTGCTTCTATCAGGCTGACAAACATGAAAATAATAAATATTCATAACTCTTATTAAATTAGTGAAATATTAATATTATATATTACAATTGTTATAGAAAATGTTTAGAGATTGATTGATTTTACAGTTTTATTTGGGGGACTCATTACAATGTCAATGAAAATGCACAATAAAAGTATGATTTTTCTTGTGATTTATACTACTACCCATTTATAAATTTTTACATAAATAAAACAATCTAGCAAAGTCTGGAAATATTTTGAAACATCTATAATGTTCTATTTTAATAGCTGTGTTGATAATATAAAGTAATTTACTTAGAAAATATCCAAAAGTCATCATTGGAAAACATGTCCATTTTACAAAATGGTTTAAAAACTATCAATTCAAACATTACTCTCAAGGGAAATATAAATCCTACTATAACTAGTGAGATAAACAGCTCATTAAAACTCAACTTGGACAAACTCCAGGATAAATTGAAGGGAAGTATAAACAAGAAGGTCTTAATTGTATAGTAGCAAAGACTTAAAATGGATATGAACTAATTATAATCATTTTAAAAGATTGACATTGCACTAATAGGTGACAAACTATAATGCAAAGCTAACAGAATTTCTGCAGCAATTTGGCAATTCTACTTTTAAACATTCTTCCTTCAAATTTTTAAACAGCAAATATGGAAAAGGTGGTTGCTACTACTGTACACAAATACATTAAATCACCTATTCAAGTTCATAGGAATACAATAAAATGTTGCCACATGCACACTGTAGTAACCATCATCCATTTTCTTAAAAACCAACAGAACTCATAGCAAGTGAAAAGAAAATACGCTCAGCAACAGCTGAATCTAAAGATTTATATGGAGGTCCCAAATGTAAACTGTGAACATACAAATTACTTCCAAAATGTATTTTTATTGTTACTCATATCCTATATAGTAAAATAAGTTCACTTCTTTCCAAAATAAAATAAATACAAAATTTCACTAACTTGACAGCATTGTAAAAACTAAAATTTGGGGCTGGAGATATGGGTCAGCAGTTAGGCACCAGCCTGCAAATAGCCAGGTGCACAAAGTGGTACATGCATCTGCAGTTCATTTGCAGTGGCTAGAGGCAATGCCATGCCCATTCATTCATTTTCTCCCTCTCCACTATCTTCTCTCCTCCCCAACCTTACATACAAATAAACATTTTGTAAAAGGTGAAAATTGTATATTTCAATATTGAATGTTACCTACCTGATATAACACATTATACTTGAACAAAGAAGTATTAGTTGTCTACACCCATTGCACTCCTTTATCATAGATAACCACTTTTTATGAAATTAAAATGAATACCTATAGACCTCTGTATATTGATCTTGTGCATTAAATATATTTTTTAACCTTTGTGTGGGTTTGCATGTAGAGGGTACATTGGGTGGAGGTCAGAGGACAATCTCAGGTGTTGGTCCTCCCCTTCTACCTTGTTTGAAGCAGGGTCTCTTCACAGCTGCTTTTCACAGGCTAGGTAGGCTTGTGTCCACTTCCCATTAAGGGAACAAGCCTGGCGTTTATAGATATAAGCTAAAATGTCCAGCTTTATCTAGTGTCAGGGGATCCTAACTCAGGTCCTCACACTTATACTATAAGTACTTATCATAAGCCATCTCACCAGCCAAACATTTACAATTTCAATAAAAATATATAGAAATGTACAACTGTACTTCTTATGACTATGCTATGAATCATAGCAATTAAAGTCTTTCTGCATAAATGCATATGCTTTTACAATGAATTTCTTAAAGCACACATAATGTTACTCTGAAATTTTAAGTTCATAAGGACTCTGTCTGAGTATTCTTCTCTCAAAATTATTACCAATATTACCTATTACGATGTATGTTTTTAACTGCAATAATGTGAGTATTTTCAAACTGGTAAATACAAATTTTTATATAAATTAGATCCTGTTATATTGAAATATGAAAAAGGTTCCCCAATTTTTCAAGTTTCCAGACTTATTTAATTTAAGTAATAGATAACAGGAACAGAAAATATCTAATAAAACTTGGTATTGCTAATAGAAAAATATAATGAATACCTTGATTATTAGGCTATATAAAATCAAAAATCATATAAAAAAAGAATTCTTGTAAAATCATCAGGAAATACAATTTTATGCCCTCTAGAATAGTTTTAAAAGATACTATGAATAGTAAAAGTTGGTGGGCTACAGACATGGTTTAGCAGTTAAGGTACTTGCCAGTTCTCCAGTAGCCACACAAAGCCAGAAGCACAAGGTGGCACATGCATCTGGAGTTGTTTCCAGTGGCTTGAGGTCATGGTGCACCCATTCCTTCCCCTCCTCTCTATCACTGTCTGCTTGCAAATAAATAAATAAATAAATATTTTTTTGAATTGGCAAGGTAGACTGGAGAGATTGCTCAGTGTTACAAGGCACTTGCCTACAAAACCTAATAGCCAGGGTTCGATTCCCCAATACCCATGTAAAACCAGATGCACAAAGTGGAGCATGTATATGGGTTTTGTTTGCAGTGGCTAGAGGCCCTGGCATGCCCATTCTCTACCCCTCCTTCTCTCACTCTCTCTTTATCTCTGCTTGCAAATAAATAACTTTTTATTTTAATTGGCAAGGCTATGGAAAAAACAGGAACCCTCACACATTGTTGAAGGAATATAAATAAGTATACCTATGCAAACAGACTGACAGTTTCTTTAAACCTTAAGTATAAATTTACTATTGTAATTACCTTTCTGATGCTAGAACAAAACATCTGACCAAAAGAAGCTGGTCGAAAGAAAGGGGTTTATTTTGGCTTATAGTCTCGAGAGGAACCTTCCTAGTGGCAGGGACAAGGATGGTATGGGCAGAGGCTGGACATCACCTCTGCCACAGCAGGTGGAAAACAGCAGCAGAAGAATGGACCAATCTCTAGCATGGGACACCTGGCAATAATACCCCTAAACGTACCCAAACAACACACCTTCTCCTGCAAGAATCCACCTCTTCCCCAAATTGCTACCTAAGATAATGTATACAGAACACATGAATTTTTCAAGAACACCTGATCCAAACATTTACAATAAAACCCAATAATTCCACTGTAGATATCGACCCAATGAAAATCAAAATATAACCCATGCATGGGTGGTGCACACATTTAATACCAGCACTCAGGAGGCAGAGATAGGAGGATCGCTATGAGTTCGAGGCCACCCTGAGACTACATGGTGAATTTCAGTCAGCCTGGAGTACAGTGAAACCATACCTTGAGACACCAAATAAATAAAAATTAAAAAACTGAATGTCCATATCTGATAAAAATAAATTAAAGAAAAAAGAAAAAGAATATAAACAATAAAAAATAAACCCACACAAAGACTACCACAATAATATTACTAGCATTATAATTGTTAGTTGCCATAGAAGTATAAACAATTCAAATGTCCACTAACTAGTAAATGGATAAGTATAACACATGATGTAGCCATACAATGAAGTACTATGTAAAACTAAAACAATGGGGGGCTTTCCCATTTCTGACAACCCTGCTCCTGCCTCCTCTTGGGCAGGAAGTCTGTATTCTTTCATTCTTTAAACTCTGAAAGACCCCAATCTGAGCTGGGGATATTACTCAGGGGTTAAATGCATTTGCTTGCGCAAATCCTGCCAGCCCAGTTTCAATTCTCCAGTACCCACGTAAAACCAGATGTACAAAGTGGTACACACATCTGGACTTTATTTGCACTGGGGTTCATTCACATGCTTTTGCACCCTACCTCTCCCCACCATGTGTACATATGGATGTATATGAACGTGTATGTCTTTCTCTCTCCTAGCAAGCAGATAAATAAATAAAACCTAAAACAATAGATTACTGATATGTGCTACACTATAGCTGAAGCTTACAACAAATAAACAAAAGACAAAAACACATATATTAGTTTCCAGGCATAGATACAAAAACATTTTTATAGTTCCATGAATTGAGGGTATGAAGAAGTATTAATGTGACCAGAAATACTAACTGAAGTGATAAAACCCTAATGATAAATGCCCAACTTGGTAAATTAACTAAAAAAAATATATATATATACACACACACACACACACACACACACACACGTACATAAACAAAGAAAGCACATTTAATTCTATGCTTAAAGCAGGTGAATTTTATGGTAAGTAAAACCCAGGTAAGTTGTGTTTTTTTATACAGAATTATAAATCTATTTAAGGATTATACTAGATACTAAAATTTTTCACTCCCTGAAACTGGATGATCCTAAAGAAAGAATATCAAATAAAATTCACATTTATCAAGCAATTATTAAGTATTAGCTACTACTAAATGCTACAAAATAATACAACTTAAAAGCTACAGTGTGCTCATGGAGAACTTAATGTCTAGCACATAAAGAAAAAAATCATTGTTGAGAACAGAGACTTCCGGTTAAGATGGTGGCATAGGAACCACACCAAAGGGGGGAGCAAAATGCACTCTTCTACTTAAAAGTGAAATTAACAACCACAGCAGAGAAGTAAGAGAGTTCCAAGAGCATCTATAGCCCATGGAAGCAGGCAGAAGCAGCTCCAGCAGCAACAGGTACACACAGCCTGAGCCACCAGGCTCGGGCTGAGCAGCAGGAAAAGCCAGGAGAAGGGATTTTCCACTCACACTGGTGTCCTCGCAAACTCAATAAACATGAAAGGAGGACAGCAGGGGCCACCTGAGTGTCTCTTGAGGAAGAAGGTCACGAGGACCAGCGGGAGAACTTCAGCCACCATCTACAACCTCCCCACCCCTACCACCACCTCTAAAACCAGCAAGCACCAGCGACCTGGGAAAGGGAATTCACCTACACAGTGCCCAGCACAGGCAATCAGAGCAGTGACCCACCAACCCAGTCAGCTTACCTGAGCGGACAGCATAGCAAAGTGGGACCAAAGCCATACCTAAATATAACTGGGATTACAACAGGTCAGTACCTGCCAAATAAGCCTGGTATATAGACTAGCATTGAAAGTGTTAATTACACCTTCCATGCCAGGGCAAATTATATGTTAAATCTGATGGATGGGTGGATTTGTCATTCTTAAATAATCTATATTTTAGGCTTGTCATTTGTTGCTTCCTGATTAATACTGCCTTTGTCTCACTTTCTGTCATTCATAGGGGAAGGGTCTCACTCGGTCACAAGCTGACCTTGGAACCTCTACAGACCAGAAATATCAGCCTCCTAGTTGACAGGATTAAGGGTATGAGACAAAACACATCCTTAGGGACTATGACTTTGTTAGAGGATCTGTTTGTCATAATACCTATTCTTATAAATACTCTGTGCTGTTTTCATTGAATGTGCTTATTGTTGAGTTAAATTTTAGAATTTGCCTGTATTTTGTTCTACCCACATTACTAGAATACTCACAGCAGGCAAACCCAACACCTAGGGTCACTTTGGTGATTACTCTGAGAATCTTAAGAGCCACACCTAGCACCTTAAGCTCCTATCCTGAAGATGTACAACATCAGATTGACTGATAAATCTAAACAAAATATTGGCAAATAGAATACAAGAATACATCAGAAAGATCATTCACCCGACCAAGTAGGCTTTATCCCAGAGATGCAGGGATGGTTCAACATATGCAAATCGATAAATGTAATGGACTGAAGGACAAAAATCATATGATCATCTCATTAGATGCAGAAGATCTTTGACAAGATCCAACATCCCTTCATGATGAAAGTCCTACAGAAACTGGAAATAGAAAACATATCTCAACATAAAAAAGGCTTTATAAGATAAACCTATAGCCAACATAATATTAAATTGTGAAAAAGTTGAAACTTTTCCACTAACTTCAGAAACAAGACAAGGGTGTCCACTGTCCCCACTTTTATTTAATATAGTACTGGAAGTCTTAGCTATAGCAATAAGACAAGAGACACACATAAAAGGGATACAAATTGGAAAGGAAGAGGTCAAGTTATCTGTATTTGCAAATGACCCTAAAGACTCTACCAGCAAACTGTTAAAGCAGATAAACACCTATAGCAATGCAGCAGGATATAAAGTAAACACACAGAAATCAGTAGCCTTCCTATATGATAACAATAAACAGAGGATGAAATCAGAAAATCACTCCCATTCACAATTGCATCAAAAAAAAAAAAAAAAAAGTAAAGTACCTTGGAATAAACCTAACCATGGAAGGCAAGGATCTCTACAATGAAAACTTTAAAACACTCAAGCAAGACATTGCAGAAGACACTAGGAAATGGAAAGATATCCCTTGTTCTTGGATTAAAAGAATCAATATTGTCAAAATGGCAATCTTACCAAATGCAATCTACACATTTAATACAATCCCCCATCAAAATTCCAATGGCATTCTTCACAGAAATAGAGCAATCAATCCAAAAAATCATTTGGAAGCACAAATAACCTCAAATATCTAAAACAATTATGAGCACAAAAATAAGGCTGGTGGTATCACCATTATCTGATTTTAACCTATATTACAGAGTCATAGTAACAAAAACAGCATGGTATTGGCACAAAAACAGATATGTAGATCAATGGAACAGAATAGAGGACCCTGATGTAAGTCCGGGTAGCTATAGCCACCTGATCTTTGACAAAAATGCCAAATATACCCATTAGAGAAAAGACAGCCTCTTCAGCAAATGATGCTGGGAAAAATGGATATGTATCTGTAGCAGGATTAAAATAGATCCTTATCTCTCTCCATGTACAAGAATTAAATCCAAATGGATCAAAGACCTTAATATCAGACCTGAAACTCTGAAACTGCAAGAGGAAAAAGTAGGGAAAACCTTTCAACAAGTTGGTCTTGGCAAAGACTTTCTGAATATAACTCCAATTGATCAGGAAATAAAACCACAGGTCAACTGCTGGGACCTCATGAAATTACAAAGCTTTTATATAGGACACTGTGAAAAGAGCAAAGAGGCAACCTACAAAATGGGAGAAACCTTTGCCAGCTATACATCTGACAGAGGAACAGAGGATTAATATCTAGGATATACAAGTAACTCAAAAAAACTACATAATAAAAATTAAACAACCCAATTAAAAAATGGGCTATGGAACTAAACAGAGAGTTTTCTAAAGAAGAAATACAGATGGCATATGAACATCTAAAAGAAATGTTCTACATCCCTAGCATTCAAGGAAATGCAGACTAAAACTACATTTAGGACAGGCATAGTGGCACACACCTTTAATCCCAGCACTTGGGAGGCAGAGGTAGGAGGATCGCTATGAGTCTGAGGCCACCCTGAGACTACATAGTGAATTCCAGGTCAGCCTGGGTCAGAATGAGACCCTTAAAAAACTACATTGAGATTCTATCTCACTCCTGTCAGTTTGACTACCATCATGAAAACAAATGACCATAAATGCTCGAGGGTATGCAGACACAGAAGAACCCTTCTACACTGTTGGTAGGAATGTAAGCTGGTCCAGCCATTGTTGAAATCAGTGTGGAGGTGCCTGAGACAGCTAAAAGTAGATTTACCATATGATTGAGTTATACCACTCCTAGGCATATATCCTAAGGACTCATCTCACTACCTTAGAGATATTTGCTCAACTGTGTTTATTGCTGTTCACAATAGCTAGGAAATGGAACCAGCCTAGATGTTCCTCAACTGATGAGTGGATAATGAAGATGTGGCACATTTACACAATGGAGTTCTACTCAACAGTAAAGAAAAATGAAATTATGAAAATTTGGAGGAAAATGGATGGATCTGGAAACAATTATACTTAGTGAGGTAACCCAGGCTCAGAAGGCCAAACATTACATGTTCTCTCTCATAAGTGGATCCTAGCTACAAATGATTGGACTTCTATGTAAGTAGGAATAAAACTCAGTTGCAGAGGCCAGTAAACTAGAAAGGGGACATAAAAGGAATAGAAAGGGGGGGGGGTGACATAATAGGATGGTATTGTATATATGTAAGTAGAAGAGCAGATTAATGGGAATGAAAAGGGGAAGAGACTGAGTAAAGGAAAGGTGGAGGAGGGTGAATCAAAATCTAAGAGGATATAAATAAGTCATATGGAAACCTACTTTTCTGGACAATGGAACACTCAGAAGCCACAGATTGTTACTAGAAAATTTTTTGTTCAGGGATGGGATACCTTGCAGAGAGTTGTTGACCAGAGAGGTCATGGATACCCCAAAAACATTACAGGCCACTGCTGAGGCTCTTGGTGTCCCACCAGGAAAAGAGATAAGACCCTACTGCTGAAGACTCAATATACTTGAGCTGCAAGGTCACTGAGAAATCCTGCTGGAGCAGAGCTGAAAACCTCCTCCATGTAGACCAGGTGATAGAAAGCTGGAAAAAGCTATAGTACATGCAGTTCAATGGGAGAGAGAACGAAATCACCAGTGGTGATACTCAGTAGAGGACACTGCAAGGCTTAAAGTTGGCCAGGCAGGCTAAACGAGCCAACGGGTGCAATAGTGGCATGTCTTTTATGGGGGAAACCAACTGCTCTCTAATTGGACTGGAGGACCACTCCATAGGAGGGAATACATCCCTGATACTGAAAACCTATGACAGAGGTAGTCATGAGCTCTAGGATTGTAATGTCTGCTGGTGTCTACATAAATGTACATACTATGTTCACCAAACTGCTCAGTAAGCACTTCTCTTAATGTTTCATACTCATATATTAATGCTACTCTCACTTTTGGTTACAGAATCTTCTCTTTTCAGATGGCAGTGAACTCAGGATGACTCAGAAGGCACCGTGGTGTTGAGAAGTGACAGAGGAGTACTCAGCAATGAAATATTTCTATCATATCTTCCCAGGCTCAGGGTCCATTGCGGAAGAGGGGGGCGGAAAGAATGTAAGAGCCAAAGGAAGAGTAGGACTCCTTACAACATGCTCCTCCAGATACAAAATGGCCTGGAAATCCGTGACCTCACAGTGCCTGGACACTACCTACACAAGACCATCATAATAAGAGGAAAAATGATCATGACATCAAAATAAGAGAGAGGCTGATTGAGAGATGGAGGGGATATGATGGATAGTGGAGTTTCAAAGGGGAAAATGGGGGAGACAGGAAATTACCATGGGTTATTGTCTATAATTATGGAAGTTCTCAATAAAAAATTTTTTTAATTTTAAAAAGCAGGAAAAAAATCATTGTTGAGGACTGGACAGATGGCTCAGCAGTTAAGAACATTCATGTGGAAGCCTGAGGAGCAGACGAGGCCTCAAAGACTACTCAAGTAAGATCCTAGGTCCCACATAAATATCTGGGTGTGGATACATAGGCCTATAAACCCAATCTGGTGGGGAGCAGAGAAGAGAATCACTGGAGATCCTAGGTGGGTAGGGAGACATCAAATTCAAGGGTTAGTAAGTGTCTCTGACTAAAGCAAAAATAAGAGAAGACACCAGATGTTCTCCTCAGGCCACCACAGCTGAGCCCACCCAAATCTGAGGCACAGGGTTCCACAAGAACACAATCATGTACATACACCACACACACAATTTACACATGTGCAAAAAAAATTTATTGTTTAAATATGTTTGAAAAGACAGAGAAAGAGTATAGGCAGGTCTGGGCTAAAGAATGTTTGATGGGACCCAAAAACTTGACGTGGGACTAATCAAAGAGTGAAGAGTGAGAAAACAAGCAAGAAGATAGCCCTCCGGTTGGATAGTTAATACTTTGGATGGGAAAGTCCATGGTTCAGCATATTAGACTGGGGCCTTAATAATGGCCCAGCACAGGAGAGTATGACAATCATGAATACCCTTCACCTGAAGTGCTTAGCTTGTGGGAACACTGAAACAAGAAATCAAAGAGCTTCTCAGCCTGGCTTATGAAGTTTGTGAGAAATGAGGCCAGATAGGATCAGTCCACATGCCATGAAATCAGAGAAACTGAGTAATATATCTACCCTTCCCCATCCCTCTCTAAGACAAAGACTGCATACGCTGAGACAACATGAGGGAAATCAATCTAGATGGCCTGACTCACAAGCCATTAGGGACACTTGGTTATCCTAGCTGACATTACAATGAGTATCAAGACTAGAAGACAAGAGAAGGTGACAGACATTACTAAGAGAAGTGGGCATGAGAAAGGCGGTGTTTAACACCCAGCTTACTACCCAGATAGGCATATTCACAGGAAAGAAAGGAAAGATGTTTATTCAAAAGGGACTTTGGAACTTAGTATGGGGCTTTAATGACTCTTGAGCACCATGTTGGGATGTATTGTTAGGAGATGAGAAAGGTTCTAGAAGGTCCAAGTAATTTAGACTACCATGTAAATTTGGTTTCTAAAATACTAAAGCAATGAAGAGGGCATGAGAAAAGGACAAAGCAGGTCACTCAGGCAAATGTACCAAGATTTCTGTCAGAATTCCTAGGGGAAAAAATTGACTAAAAAAACAAATGCTGTGCTATTCAGTTTCTGAAAGGTTTTAAAAATTGGACAAAAATTCATGGAAAACATAAATGATAATGTAATGACAAGAAATTAAGCTTATCCTAGAGACAGTTATCCATGCAGAGTAACCTGTGTACATTTCTTCCCTCCAAGAAGGTATACTAGAGCTAGAAAAATGGCTCAGTGATTAAAGGCACTTGCTTGAAAAGGCTGACAGCCTGAATTTGACTCCCAAGTACCCATGTAAAGCCAGATAAACAGAGTGGCACATGCATCTGGAATTTGTTTGCAGGGATAGGAGGCCCTGGCATGCCCATATTCACTTACTCACTTTCTCTCCCTCTCTCTCAATAAATAATTAAATTTAAAAAATAATAATTTAAAAAAGAAAGTATACTGGGGTTAGAGACTGTTCATCCAGGCTAGGGTACTTTCTGCAACCAAGTATGTAGACCACAGACAGCAAGAGCCAAGTGCTGGCCAAGAGCCTGCCAAACCAGGAAGCTGACTCCAGAGGCAGGCAAAAATGGGCTGGATCCTAGCCCTGAAGAGCATAAGCAGGTAAGAAAAACAATGGAGATGGGAAGTTGCACTGTGCCTCTATAGCAGCAATAATACCCTTGAAAAGCAAGATAAGACAGCTCATGAAAAATGAGTGTGGAGTATAGCATAGCTGTATGGAATAGTGTCCCACCCTTGTACTCACCCAATGCTATACTGAACAATGCTCTGTTTACAAAACAATTGATACAAGTAATGGGATCTTTAAATGTGGAACAATATCATGTTTATTTTTCAGTATCTGCGTATGTAGTCAAGCTCAAGTGGCACTTACTTGCTTGGAGAAGACAGTGATAGATCTTCTGAGATCCTGTCCACTATCTGGAAAAGGTTTCATTATATAATGATATATAATGATAACCCATGAGTGTATTATAGATTAGAAAATCATCTAGGAAAAAAATGATGTAAACCTTAGATAGACTTTGAAAAATCCACACTGTAGGGACAAAATAAGGGCTCTCCCAGATAGTTGGGTGAAAATCTCAATGCTAGGGATGGATTACTTCCATAGGGGTTGTTAGCAAGGAAGCGCCCGAGGCCCCAAAATACCAAAAGGGTCATAAAGATTGGTTGTATGTCAGAACTAAAAGATAAATAGATATTGCTAAAAATACTGTAAGCCTTGGTCACAGGATGTAGAGAAATCAAATTGAGGCTAATCTAGAAGCTTTCTCCTGGTTGGCCCTGGTGGGAAGATCACTGCTATTGTTTTGCTTAAAATAAATGCAATGGCCTTGGGCTGGGGAAATGGATTAACAGTTAAGGTGCTTGCCTGAGAAGCCTAAGCACTCTGGTTCGATTCCCCAGGACCCACGTAAGCCAGATGCACAAAGGGGTGTACGCATCTGGAGTTCACTTACAGTGGCTAAACGCCCTGGCATGCCCATTCTTTTTCTCTCTATCTGCCCCTCTCTCTTTCTCTCTCTCTCTCTCATAGATATTTAGATAGTGTAGCAGACAGCTTCACGTTCGCTGAGATGAACTTCCAGACCAGGCACAGTTATGGAGGAAGGGATATTATTTATTGAAGCTTACAGATCCAGGGGAAGTTCCATAATGGCAGAAGAAGCTGGCCTGCCTTCACAGGGCCAAGCAAGAGAGAAAAACCAACCAGGCACACAGCACACAGAGCAAAACTACAGCCAAAGAGTCACAAAGCATACTTCAGGAACTCCTACTAGGCACATTTGCATATCTTTACAATGGAATCTCAAACCCACCACCACACCTTAAGACCGACCCCAGTGACATTGCCTCTAGCAAGGTGATTGCAGATGCAAACTATAACTAATAAAATACTGAATATATTGGGGGACATATATTCAAACTACCACATTCCGCCCAGGCCCCCAATAGATTTAGCTCCTGGCTCCCAATAGATTTATAACTATCATACATTATAAATTGTACTCAGTCCAATTTCAAAGGTTCTCACAGACTTGACCAACTTAAGATAGTGAGTCCTGTAAAAATCAAACAAGTTAAATACTTTCAACATGTAAAGGCACAGAGTAAACATTTTTAACTGGTATAAGGCATAGCAAGGAGAGACTAGAACAATGCAAACTCAACCACCATCAGCAGTCATCAAACTTCTGCAGTTCAAGTTCAATATAACCAGAGACTGACAGTCTCCAGGTTTTCCAATTCCACCCCTCCAGCTGGGC
>PVKW010033970.1:11157-22973 GCA_004027895.1 Orientallactaga bullata | reverse complement strand
TCAGAATTACACCTAGGTTAAATTCCCAACTCCACCACTATATCCTTGAGCAAATTACCTAACATCTCTCAATATAACAGATGTATTTCAGAGTTATTGTGATGCTTATGTGAAATTATCAAGTCAAGTCTGCCTACCTAGCACATGAGAATATTCAATAAAAACTTGAGGGCTGGAGAGATGACTTAGTGGTTAAGATACTTGCCTGCAAAGCCAAAGGATCCAGGTTCAATTACCCAGGACCCACTTAAGCCAGATGCACAAGATGGCACATGCGTCTGGAGTTCATTTGCAGTGGCTGGATGCTCTGGTGCGCCCATTCTCTCTCTCTCTCTCAAATAAATAAAAATTAAATTTAAACATTAAAAAAACTTGAAGCTGCAGCCGGGCGTGGTGGCGCATGCCTTTAGTTCCAGCACTTGGGAGGCAGAGGTAGGAGGATTATGAGTTCAAGGCCACCCTGAGACTACACAGTGAATGAAGCTGGGTGGTGGTGCACCCCTTTAATCCCATCACTCCGAAGGTAGATATAGGAGGATAGTGATGAGTCTGAGGCTATTCTGGGACTACAGAGTGAGTTCCAGGTCAGCCTGAGCTAGAGTGAGATCCTACCTTTAAAAAAATAAAGGCCGGGTGTGGTAGCGCACGCCCTTAATCCCAGCACTCGGGAGGCAGAGGTAGGAGGATTGTGGAGAGTTCGAGGCCACCCTGAGACTACATAGTTAATTCCAGGTTAGCCTGAGCCAGAGAGTAAAAAGTAAAAAATAAATAAATAAATAAATAAACAAATAAATAAATAAATAAATAGTAAATATAAATAAAAACTTGATACAGGGGGCTGGGAGATGGCTTAGCAGTTAAGACGCTAGCCTGTAAAACCAAAGAACCCAGGTTCAACTCCCAAGGACCCACATAAGCCAGATGCACAAGGCAGCGCATGTGTCTGGAGTACATTTACAGCTGGAGGCCTTGACGTGCTCATTCTCTTTCTATCTGCCTCTTTCTCTCTCCCTCCCTCTCACAAATAAATAAATAAAAATAAAATTGCTAGCCGGGCGTGGTGGCGCACGCCTTTAATCCCAGCACTCGGGAGTCAGAGGTAGGAGGATCGCCAAGAGTTCGAGGCCACCCTGAGACTACATAGTTAATTCCAGGTCAGCCTGGACCAGAGTGAGACCCTACCTCGCAAAACCAAATAATAATAATAATAATAATAAATAAAATAAAATTGCTAAAAAAACTTGATACAGATTCAGAATAATATACTAATGTGTATAACAATGCTTTGGCTTCTTAGACTAAGAGATGTATTAGATTATATGATTAATTGGCAAACTGATATTATAAATGTTCAAAGAAGTCAGTACAGATTGAAATGAATTTAAAAAGGCTTCTTCATTTGTAAAGAGTTGGGGAAGGAGGTGGGTACGGTCTTAAACTGAGCCTTGAAGATTGTGGGATGACTAAACTGTGGACCTACTCAGAGGCCAGAATCCCTGAGTAAATGGAGTCCAGCACAGAAAGTGCAATGTTTGCTAGGAAGCAGTGGAGGATAAGGCTGGATAATAAATAGATGCCTCCCTCTTGGAATAAAAAGTATCTTAAATGTATTAGCCAATAAATAAACAGTGTCTTCTCAGACTTTTCTAATCACAAGTCGGTTCCTCTGGCAACCAGCCCCCATTTGGAAGCTATTCCGGAACCCCAGGTAGCAGTCATTCATTAGCATACAAAAAGATATTTATCACTTTAGAGATTCCAAGGACTTTAGGAACTGGGTTCCAGGAAGGTGAACTGAAGATCAAATGTATATATAACTTATCATAAATGATATTATAGAGATAAAAAATCCATGTCACGAAATTCACCTTTTTGGTTTGTCTGTTTAAGACTGGGTCTCATGAAGTCCAGGCTAGACTGGAACTTCTGATCTTCCTGCTTCCACCTTCCAGGAGCTAAGATTGCAGAAGTATACCACCACACCTATCAAAATTTACCCTGCTGTTTTATTTTATTTTATTTTATTTTATTTTATTTTATTTTATTTTATTTATTTATTTATGTAGTCTCAGGGTGGCCTCGAACTCACGGCGATCCTCCTACCTCTGCCTCCCGAGTGCTGGGATTAAAGGCGTGCGCCACCACGGCTTATTTTATTTTATTATTTTGAGATAGGGTCCCATGTACCCAGGCTGGCCTCAATTTTACTATGTAGACAAGAATGACCTTGAATCCTGATCCTTCTGCCTCCACTTCCCACGTAGATTAGAGTCCTGCTCCACCATGCTCAGCCTTGGCAAAATTCACTTTTTTAAGTGTACAAGTTGTACAATTTGTTAGGTTTTAGTTATAGTTACAGAGTTGTGCATTTATGACTACAATCAGTTAAGAACATTTTCAACTTCACTCCCCAAAGAAACTCTATGCCCATTTCCAGTAGATCCTCATTTCCTACCCCCTCATTCTAGCCCTAGAGGACCATAGGTCTGTTACTGGAGTATTAGGATTAAGCCTGGGCCCTGGCAGCCCTAACACGCTCAGTTCTACCATTCACCATCTTTAATATGACAAGTAATAATAAAAAGCAGAGAAAAGAGATTTATTCCATGTGGCCACATTAAGGAAGTGGAGCCAGTGACCACTCCCAAGTCCATCTTGGAGTACAAACATAAGGCTTGGTTTTAACTAGAAGACAAGAAGTATGCATAATTAAACAGCCTTGGTCAATGTATGGTACCATTCATCATTGACCCACATCATTCATTATCTAGGCTCCAATTTCTCCTGCAAGATGGTCTCTCAAGTTGTCAGACAAGTGCCTTTAACCACTGAGCAATCTTCTCAGCCACTGCTAAACTGTCAGACTTTGTGAAATCTCTGGGAAACAAACTCCCTCTCTGGCTGGCACCAGGACTCCAGCCTTTTCCTTCCCCCCAGCATGAGACTCCTGGAGAAATTCCAGTTTCTTGGGGTCTATTGTCTCAGTAATTTGAAAGCCAAAGGGAGGGAAACATGTGTCTCTCTTTACAATATGTTTGATCTTGCCAGCACAGGTACAAACCTACTTTGGATCTTAATGTTGATCAAATGCTACAAAGTTTCAGTTACGTGGTTATACAGGATGAATAAGTTGTGGAGGTCTAATGCATGGCATAGTGACTACAGTTGATAACATTGTATTATACTTGAAACAGTTAATAATACTGCATATTGAGCTGGCCGTGGTGGTATACACACTTTTACTCCCAGGACTTGGGAGACAAAGGTAGGAGGATCGCTGTAAATTAGAGGTCACCCTGAGACTACATAGTGAATTCCAAGTCAGCCTGGGCTAGAGCAAGACCCTACCTCAAAAAGAAAAAAATATATATATTAAAAAATATTGGGGGGGGGCGGCTGGAGGGATGGCTTAGCGGTTAAGGCATTTGCCTGCAAAGCCAAAGGACCCAGGTTCGGTTCCCCAGGACCCACGTTAGCCAGGTGCACAAGGGGGCGCACACATCTGGAGTTCGTTTGCCATGGCTGGAGGCCCTGGCATGCACATTCTCTATCTCTCTCTCTGTCAAATAAATAAATATCAAAAATAATAAAAAATAATGCATATATCTGTGTATACTTGAAATGAGTTACAAGTCAATCTTAAATAGTGTCACCATAACAATAAAAGTGATGGGTATGTTAACTTGATTCTGGTAATTATTTACATATCAAAAGACCATGTTTTAGACCTTAAACTGTGTATTTGCTAATGATGCCCAAGTAAAGCTAGAGATGAAAGACAGTAAGTAATTCAGGTGAGAAACATGAAGAAAGAAGATCACCATTTTACACTGCTCAAAGTATATTAATAGATGAAGTGTGAAGAATTCCAATATTCATATGACTCCAAACAGTACCCATGGGCTTTGGGAGATGACTCAGACGACTCAGTGGTTAAAGGTGATTGCTTCCGATGCCTGCCGGCTTGGGTTCAATTCCCCACACCTAGGTAAAGCCTGATACAAAAAGCGCTGCAACCATAGTGCAGAGAAAAAGTAACAAAGGAGTGCTCAGCACTGAAACATCTCTAACACACCTTCCAAGGCTCAGGATACAT
Organism: Orientallactaga bullata; assembly: GCA_004027895.1. Classification (NCBI taxonomy): domain Eukaryota; kingdom Metazoa; phylum Chordata; class Mammalia; order Rodentia; family Dipodidae; genus Orientallactaga; species Orientallactaga bullata. Next base: position 18,877 of record PVKW010033970.1, on the reverse strand, counting down.
TGTGGAAGAAGTGGTGGAAAGAATGTGAGAACCAAAGGAAGGGTACGACTCCTTACAATGCACTCTTCCATACGTAAAATGGCCTCAATATCCAAAACTTCACAGTGCCTAGCAATACCTACACAAAACCCTCATAATAGGAAGAAAAGATGATGACATCAAAATCAGAGAGACTGATTGGGAGAGGGAGTCAATATGATGGAGAGTAGAATTGTGAAGGGGATAATGTGGGGGAGAGGGAATTATCATGGTTTATTGTCTATAATTATGGAAGTTGTCAATAATAAAAACATTTAAAAAAAGAGAAGCCGGGCGTGGTGGCGCACGCCTTTAATCCTAGCACTCTGGAGGCAGAGGTAGGAGGATCACCGTGAGTTCGAGGCCACCCTGAGACTACATAGTTAATTCCAGGTCAACCTGGGCCAGAGTGAGACCCTACCTCGAAAAACCAAAAAAAAAAAGAGAGAGACTAATGGAAAAAGGGAGGGGATATAATGGAGAGTGGATTTGTGAAGGGGAAGAAAGTGGGGGAAGGGAGGGAATTATGGTTTATTGTCTATAATTATGGAAGTTGCCAATTAAAAAAAGTTTAAGAAAAACTGGTAGCCGGGCGTGGTGGCGCACGCCTTTAATCCCAGCACTCGGGAGGCAGAGGTAGGAGGATCGCCGTGAGTTCAAGGCCACCCTGAGACTACATAGTGAATTCCAGGTCAGCCTGGGCCAGAGTGACACCCTGCCTCGAAAAACCAAAAAATAAAAATAAAAAAGTTTAAGAAAAACTGGTGAAAGCATCTGGTGTTCCTTTGCATCAGCAAGAAACCCTGGTGTGTGCTTGTGCACACACATGCACATACACACACGCACACACACACACATGAAAATAAATAAATACAAATATTTTTAAATTACACTAATGATTAGATCTCTCTACATAAAAATAAGTATAAATCAGTTGGACACGGTGATCCTCACCTAAAATCCTAACACTCTGGAGGTGGAGGCAGGAGTGTTAGGAGTTCATGTTCATCCTCAACTATATAACAAGTTTAAGGCCAGCCTGGGCTACATGAGACCTGTCTCCCCCACCCCCACCCCCACCCCCTCAAAAATTAACTGCTTAAAACAACACGAATTTATCCCACACTTTATGTAGCTCAGAACTGGTACTGTGTGGCACAACTCTTTTTCTCCGGGTCTCTCAGAACTAACATCAGATGTCGAGTTATCTGCACGTATTCATTGCTTTTAAATGCTCTGGGGAAGAATCACCTCCAATTTCGTTTCTATTTATTTGTTTGCACATGTGTGTGGGCCTGCAGGCTTTGTAAGCAAGTTCCTCCAAAGTCATTCCAGTAGTTGGCAGTTGTAGGACTGATTCTGATTCCTTGATCACATGGCCTTTTCCATTGTGAAGCCACTGTGCCTCAGATTCTCCTCCTGCTTTGAATCTCTGACTTCATAGTCATCTACTCGTGTGCATGTGTGTGTGTGTGTGTGTGTTGGTGGAGTGTGGGAGGGAAGAGTGGAGTTTGAACCCAGGGTCTTGTACACACTATGCATGGGCTATATCAATAAATTATACTCTAGCTACACTCTTCCATGTAAGGGCTCATGTCCAAGACAAGCTAACTATTTTAAGGTACACTGATTGATAACTTTAATTATACTCAGTCTTTTTGAACACACAGCATTGAGCCAGGCATGGTAACATATGCCTTTAGTGTCAACCCTCAGGAGGCTGAGATAGGAGGGTCATGTGTGAGTTCAAGGCCAGCCTAGGCTACAGAGCAAGTTCTACGTCAGCCTGTGCTAGGCTGAGACCCTACCTCGAAAACAAACAACAATTACCAAGAAAAGCACTACAAATTCACCTGATGTAACACCAGGAGACAAGGTCATAGGGATTGAAATTCCACTTGCAACTGTGACTTTACCATGGAAAGAAACAGTAATTTTCTTTCTTTTTTTTCTGAGGTAAGGTCTCACTGTAGCTCAGGCTGATCTGGAATTCAGGGTGGCCTCGAACTCATCCTCCTACCTCTGCCTCCTGAGTGCTGAGATTAAAGGCATGTGCCACCACCCCCAGCTTTTTTGTTTTGTTTTGTTTTGTTTTTGTTCTTGTTTTTTTTTTCAATGTAGGGTATCACTCTAGCTCAGGCTGACCCGGAATTCACTATGTAGTCTCAGGGTGGCCTCAAACTCACAGCGATTCTCCTACCTCTGCCTCCCCGAGTGCTGGGATTAAAGGCGTGCCAGTAATTTTCTTTTTTATTTACTTATTTATTTTTTGGTGCTGGAAATGGAACCTAGGGCCTTTGTATACCAAGTATGCGCTACCACTGAGCGACACCCCCAGCTGTTAGAGATCTAGTGGAGGATTAACACTTAGCATGACAAATGATGGGATGAACTAATGTTATCTGCATTTCGATGAGATGCAATAAGAAGCACATCACATTCATGACCTAGTTTTAGCAAAATTGTCTAACCTGTATCTAGTCATGAGGAAAAAAAAAAAACAGATAAATCCAGTTTGTGACACATTCTACAAGACAACTAGCTAAAGCCCTGCAAATATTCAGAATGACAAAAGAAGAAAAAGGGGAGCCCTCAACTGTAAGTACCTACCTGAGTTCAAACTTCCAGACTCCACATAAAAAAGCCAGAAACTTGTAGGCTAGTGCCTATGGCGAGAAGGGAGGCAGAGACATGAGAATTTCTGGAGAGTTGTCCTCTGACCTCCACAGGACGCCATGGCACTTGCACGTCTGCACTCACACATGTGCACACACATACACACACACAAATTAATGAACAAATTTTTTTTTGTTGTTTTTCGAGGTAAAGGTTCACTCTAGCCCAGGCTGACCTAGAATTCACTACGTAGTGTCTGGGTGGGCTTGAACTCACAGAGATCCTCCTACCTCTGCCTCCCGAGTGCTGAGATTAAAGGCGTGCACCACCACACCTGGCAACAAATATTTTTAAAAATAAAGAAAGGGAAGGACTATAATTCAAGAAGACTAAAGAGTCATGACACTATGAAGTACATGTTCCTAGATTGGAAGTTGGTAACAGCTATAAAGGACATGACTGGGGCTATGGTAGAAGTTTGAACCCGGTCTGTAAGTTAGATGATGATGGTATATCCAAAATATTTGTATGAAAATTGTATTAAGGTTATTTAAGAGAATGTCCTTGCTCCTAGGAGTTGCATGCTGAGTGCATTGAAATACTACATACTGGCATTTTGGTCAACACCAGCCTTCATAAGTGTGCAGTAGGTTTTATACCATCAAGGCATGTGTAAGTATCCTTTCTGTGACATTCACACAACCACAAGTTTTACCTGAGGGCACAATTCTCAGCATACATCCCCTAGTTAAGCAACACAGGATTGTATTTAGAAAGGAAGTATCATGAACTTGCAAATAGTTCAGCAAAAAATAATTTTTGTGGGGTGGGCTAGGAAAATGGCTCACCGGTTAAAGGCACTTGTTTGCAAAGCCTGCTGGCCCTGGTTCAGTTCCCAGCACTCACATACAGCCACTCATGGGCCAGATTCATTTGCAGGGGCAAGATCCTGTCTCAAAGAGATTCTGTGTTGTGTGTGTGTGTGTGTGTGTGTGTGTGTGTGTATGAGTGCTATGTGGAGGGAGATAGAAAAGAAAGCAAATATAAAAAAATTGACAAAAAAAGGAGCAGGATGTGGTGGCACAGGCCTTTCTTTGTCAACATCCAGAAGGATAGGTAGGGTCTCACTGTAGCCCAGGCTGACCTGGAATTCACTATGTAGTCTCACGGTGGCCTTGAACTCATGGTGATCCTCCTACCTCTGCCTCCTGAGTGCTGGGATTAAAGGCATGCGCCACCATGCCCGGCACACCATAACTTTTTGAGATAGGGTCTCTTATTGGCCTGAAACTCACTAATTAGGGTAGACTGGCTAGCCTATGAGGCTGAAGGATACTGGTATTCTTGTCTCCATTTCCCATAGCTAGGATTAGAGGTGTGAGTTGCCATACCCAACGTTTTTAGTGTAGGTTCTGGGTATTGAACTCGGGTCTTTATGCCTAAGAAGCAAGCACCTTACTATCTACCCAGGTCCCTGTGGCTTTAAATTGCAAAATTTGCACAGCTGGGTGATTGTGAGAAATGTTGCCTTAGAGCCGGGCATGGTGGCACATACCTTTAATCCTAGCACTCGGGAGGCAGAGGTGGGAGGATCTCCATGAGTTCGAGGCCACCCTGAGACTACATAGTGAATTCCAGGTCAGCCTAGGCTAGAGTGAGACCATACCTCAAAAATAAAGAAGAAAGAAAGAAAAGAAAGAAAGAAAGAAAGAAAGAAAGAAAGAAAGAAAGAAAGAAAGAAAGAAGAAAGAAAGACAGACAAAGAAAGAAATGTTGTTTGGAGAAAACTTACTGGTTTCATTCCAAGAAAAATTTTGTTGAGGGTTTGAATGAAATCACACACAAAAAAATCAGTAATTCAATTCATTTTAAGAAAACATTCTTACTTTACCTTTAATCCTAGCACTTGGGAGGCAGAGGTAAGGAGGACTGTCATGAGTTCAAGGCCACCCTGAGACTACATAGCAAATTCCAAGTCAGCCTGAGCTAGAGTGAGACCCTACCTTGAAAAACAAACAAGAACAACAACAACAAAAAAATCTTACTTTAAATTTTTATTCAAAACAAAAAACTCCATATTTCTTAGTTGTTTTACAGTTTTAATAGCATACATATCTCTCATTGAGTTTAATTTTTAGCTGGGCATGGTGATGCATGCCTTTAGTCCCTAGCACTTGAGAGGCTGAGGTAGGAGGATCACCAAGAATTCAAGGCCAACCTGGGGCTACAGGGTTAGTACCTGATCAACCTGGGCTAAAGTGAGACCCTTCCTCAGGGAAAAAAAAAATGTTTCAAGTTAGGGTCTTAAACCAGCCCAGGCTGACCTGGAATTCACTATGTAGCCTCAAGCTGGCCTCAAACTCACAGCCATCCTCCTACCACTGCCTTTTGAGTGCTGGGATCAAAGGCATGCACCACCATGCCAAGCCATTTTAAAATATATACAATTTTTACTATCATAGACAGGTTCTTTTTTTTTTTTTAATTTGAGAGAGAGTGTGATTGGGCACACCACCAGCCTCTCAGCTGCTGTGAACAAACTCTAGATGGGTGCACCCCCTTGTGGGCAAGTGCGTCATTGCGGCATTGTGCAGGATCCGTTTTTTAATGTGTATGTTCATGTGTGTGTAGGTGTACATGCAAATGTGTGCACATGCATGGGGAAGCCAGGGTACAACCTTGAATGTCCTTCCTCAGACATGCCATCCACTGTTTTTGAGACAGGGTCTCTCATTTACTTGGAGCTTGCCAATTAAACTAAACTATGCCCCAGAGATCTGCTTGTCTGTCCCCAGCACTGGGATTACATGCACCGGCCACCAGGCCCAGAAATTTTTATGTAGGTTCTGGAAATGTGTGTGATATATCTTTATAATTGTGATCTAAACAGATTCTCTAGGTGGGTGTGACAACATACACCTGCAATCCCAGCACTCAGGAAGCAGAGACCAGGAGCTTGACAGCAGCCTTAAGATGGAACTTACTTTTGGGTTTCAAACCCAAACCCCTAACCTGAGCTCATGTCTGTTTTCCCAAGAATTGAAATAAAACAAGACTGAGAAGAACTATTTTAGTGAATAATTACATTTTGTTCCATAATGTCCAGAAACCAAGGGGTGAGGACTGGGTACGTCCACATGGTCTAAGGGCCCATGTAAAAGTCTGTGGGCCTAGAAAAAAAACATGAAAAACAATATAAAAGTGAGACTTTAAAAATAAGTTAAGTGCTGGAAAAGCTTAGCAGTTAAGGTGTTTGCCTGCAAAACCAAAGGACCCAGGTTCGAGTCCCCAGGACCCACATTAGCCAGATGCACAAGGTGGCACATGCATCTGGAGTTCTTTTGCAGGGGCTGGAGCCCTGGCATGCCCATTCTCTCCCCCCCTTCTCTCTGTCAAATAAATAAATAAATAATAAAATAAATACTCCATTTAAAAATAAGTCAAGAACACATCATCCTTTCCCACCCTAGCAGTAGCCAAGCTGCCAGGGTGGGAAGTACAAAACCTCACCAATAGCAAAAACCTCCAGTATTAGGAGATGAACAGTCTAGGAGCCAGAAAAGAAAAAAGCTCACCTAAAGCCTCCTGATCAACCAGACATTTTTTGGGTTTTTTTTTGGGGGGGGAGGGCATGGTGGGACACCCCTCTGATCCCAGCACTAGGGAGGCAGACATAGGAGGATTGCCGTGAGTTCAAGGCCACCCTGAGACTGCATAGTGAATTCCAGGTCAGCCTGGGCTAGAGTGAGACCCTCTCTAGAAAAAAACAAAAAGGGCTGGAAAGATGGCTTAGCAATGAAGGCGCAGACCTGCGAAGCTTAAGGATGCTAGTTCAATTCTCCATATCCCACATAAGCCAGATGCACATGGTGGCGCATGCGCCTGGAGTTCATTTGCAGTGGCTAGAAGCCTGGCACGCCCATTCTTACTCTTTCTCTCTCTCCCTCTTTCTGTCTTTAATAAACAAATAAATAATTTCAAAAAGCTTAAAAAAAAAAAAAAGAAAGAGGGGGTGGGGATGGAGATATGGATTAGCAGTTAAGGCTCTTGCCTGAAAAGCTAAAGGACCCAGTTTCCATTCCCCAGAACCCTTGTAAGCCAGATGCACAAGGTGATGCATATGCCTGGAATTCATTTGCAGGTGCTGGAGGCCCTGTTGCACCCATTTTCTCTCTCCGCCTCTCTCCCTCTCAAATAAATGAATAAATTTTTTAAGAAGAGAAAAGAAAGGAAGAAAGAAAGAAAGAAAGAAAGAAAGAAAGAAAGAAAGAAAGAAAGAAAGGAAAGAAAGAAGAAAGAAAGAAAAAGGAAGTAAGGAAGGAAGAAGAAAAGGAAGTAAGGAAGGAAGGGAGGGAGGGAAGGAAGGAAGGAAGGAAGGAAGGAAGGAAGGAAGGAAGGAAGGAAGGAAGGAAGGAAGGAAGGAAGGAAAACTAGGGTAATCCAGTCTAGCCTCAAATTCATGGCAGTCCTCCTGTCTCAGCCTCCCAAGTGCTGGGATTACAAGCCTGGGTCTGGAGCTGAAGCCAGAAATCAACACACCTGGATACAGCATAAGGAAGGGGCCACAGGCCTAAACTGCGCATGCGCTGGAATGATTACAGCTCTGCCACAGGAGCTGCGTTCAGCCATTCAGTCGGGTGAATGTGTGATGCTGAGCAGCCGCTGTTTGTTTTATCTTTACTTGGTGGGCATGAATTAAAATCCATATTTCTCCTATGGGCCTTCCTGTCTAACTACCTCTCTCTAATGCTACCTATCTCCCTCTGAGCCTGGGCTTCATAGCAAGAGCCTATCTCAATTTTTTTTTAAAAAGACTCTAGATTGTCTTTTCCCAGACATTAAATCTCCTCTAATAACCCTGTCTGGCCCTGCTTTTTTTTTTTTATCTTTTTTTTTTAAATATTTTATTTATTTATTTATTTGAGAGAGAGAGATACAGAAATAGGCAGGTAGGTAGAGAGAGAGAGAATGGGTGTGCCAGGGCCTCCAGCCACTGCAAACGAACTCCAGATGCATGCACCCCCTTGTGCATCTGGCTTACGTGGGTCCTGGAGAATTGAGCCTCGAACCGGGGTCCTTAGACTTC
>PVKW010033970.1:0-11057 GCA_004027895.1 Orientallactaga bullata | reverse complement strand
GCCCTGCTTTTTGAGAATTGTGCCCACTCCAAAAGTTATGGGATACTATGAATGGTCAGTCTTGGGTAATGTACCCAGCTCTGCACTCAAGAGTGGGGTAAAGCTTTTATGCACAATCCCAATAGAATTATACATGACAGAGAGGGACAGATCTCCACAGGTCAGGATGGAAAAATGTCTAATGTTGGGAGTGGACCTCTTTTCTCTTTCTGCCTCTTCACTTCATTTTGTTTTCTTTAGAGAAAAAAAAAAAGATGAACCGGACTAATGGATTTGAGGGAATGTATGGCTCTGTTCTTCCTAGTCCTCACTTTTGAGGTCATCCTGCCTGCAGAGGGAACATTATGATTTGCTCTGGGGGCGAGGGAGGTCCAGTTGGTCCAGCTAGATAAGTCTTTCTTACCCAAGGCAGAGTGTGTTTTAAAGACTCATTTGGCAAGGCCAGATGTGAAGGCAAACATCTGCATTCGGGAGGATGAATCAAGAGGATCCTGAGTTTGAGACTGTCACGCACAAAAAAAAAGGTACTTGATTATACATTTAAGTCCTGTCCATTCAATAGCTCCTTTGGTAAGAATTCATTTTGGTAAAAGTCTATGGTAGGTGAGGTCATGAGCCTTGGGGGTATAAGCCTGCTCATGTCTGTCTAAATGTATATATTATTCCCACCAAGCTGCCCTGGGGACACTGCACTAAATGTTCATGGTCACATATTAATGCTACTCTCACTTCTGGCTAGAGAAGCTTCTCTTTTCAGATGGTGATGACTACTGGGATCACCCAAAAGGCAACAGAGTACTGAGAAGAAGGGATGGAGGAGTGCCCAGCACTGAAACACCTCTGTCACACCCTCCAATGGCTCAGGGACCATTGCGGAAGAGGGGGCGGATAGAATGGAAGAGCCAAAGGAAGGATATGACCTCTTACAATGCAACTGCCCAGACAGAAATTGGCATCGATATCCATGATATTGCAGTGCCCAGTAATACCTTTGCAAGACCCTCAAAATAGAAGAGAAAGATGATGTCATCAAATTAGGAGAGAGACTAATGGAGAGAGGGAGAGGATATGATGGAGACTGGAGTTCTAAAGTGGAATGGGGGAGGGGAGGGAAATATCAGGTGGGGTTTTTTGGTATGTAAGATTAAAAGTCAATAAAAAATAATAATTAAAAAAAAGAATTCATTTTGAACTCCATTTTCTTGTCACCTGTGACTTCTTTCTCATTTGGTTCAAAACTGTCAAGGGGACATTATATGTTGACTCCTTAACACTTCAACATCCTCTCTGATGTCTCGTCTCAAATATCACTGCTTCAAAGCCATCCCTGACGCTTCTCACGCTCCAAGTAGTATTGATCTATTATTCCTCTGCTCATACATATAACACAGCATTTCTTTTTTTGTTTGTTTTCTTTGAGGTAGGGTCTCGCTCTGGCCCAGGCTGACCTGGAATTAACTATGTAGTCTCAAGGTGGCCTTGAACTCACAGCGATCCTCCTACCTCTGCCTCCCGAGTGCTGGGATTAAAGGCGTGCACCACCACACCCGGCTCCACAGCATTTCTTACTTTAAGAAATAACCATACTCACACATTCATTTCTCCCATGAGGCAGGCATTCTCAAAAGGTACTCCTAAAACCGCTACAACTGGCATCTTAAAGTGCTGCTCCTTGTTGGGAAAACCAGGACATTTTCTTTTTAATTCTCTTTGAACTTTTTTTTTTTTTTTTGGAGAGAGAAACAGAGAGATACAGAGAGAGGGAGGAGGCAGATAGAGAATGGGCACGCCAGCAGCCTCTCAGCTGCTGTGAACGAATTCCAGATGTGTGCAATCCCCTTGTGGGCAAGTGTGGCATTGCGCCCTGGCATCACTTTACATCTGGCTAAACGTGGGACCTGGAGATTGGACTGGCGTTCTTAGGCTTAGGAGGCAGGCGCCTTAACCGCTAAGCCATCTCTCCAGCCCTTTTTAATTCTCTTTGATATAAAACAGTTTCAAACATTTTTAGAAGCTGGGCGTGGTGGTGCACTCCTTTAATCCCAGCACTTGGGAGGCAGAGGTAGGAGGATCACCATGAGTTCGAGGCCACCCTGAGACTACATAGTGAATTCCAGGTCAGCCTGAGCTAGAGTGAGACCTTACCTCAAAAAGCCAAAAGAAAAAAAAAAAGTTTTTAGAAGTTTGGACACCATACAGTAGTTTTTCACCCATCTGCCTACTTCTTAGCCTTTTATTGAACTCAAAACCATGTTGCCCTCCATCTACTTTATCCCTCTTTAATTATAGACTCTGCAAGTCAATCTTATGGAAGGAATATGGTCTGAGGACCTACAAATAATAGGACACTTAAGGTGGGTGACAGTTGGATAAACCAGCTGTGTCTAAAGAAGGCATAGAAGTATACAAGTTTCAGCTGTGATCAGTGAGAAAAAAACACTCCTTACAGACAGCAGTGAGGAAGAACAAGCATACTAATGGGTAGGAAATGGAGTTGTTTAAGGGTATCTGAGGATGCTTGCCATGCTGACTGTGTGTTTATATAGTATGAGATAAAAGCACAATAACATGACTGTGGCAGGCCATAGGATACAAGGATTTTGCTTTGGCATCTTGGTACCAAAAGAAATAAAAAACAGCTGAGCATGGTGGCGCATGCCTTTAATCCCATCACTCGGGAGGCAGAGGTAGGAGGATCACTGAGAGTTCAAGGCCACCCTGAGACTACATAGTGAATTCTAGGTCAGCCTGGGCCAGAGTGAGACCCTACCTCGAAAAAAGCAAAAAAGAGAGAGAGAGAGAGAGGGAGGGAGGGAGGGAAAGAGAGAGAGAAAGAAGGAAAGAAAGGAAGGAAGGAAGGAAGGAAGGAAGAAAGAAAGAAAGAAAGAAAGAAAGAAAGAAAGAAAGAAAGAAAGAAAAAACAGGTCCTAGTGATACACTGTTAATCATAGTGCTCAGGAGGAGGCTGAGATAGGAGGATCTTATGTTTGAGGACAGCCAGGAGGCAGAGTTGTTTTTTTTTTTTTTAAGGTAAGTATATGATATGGGTGCTTTAATTTTAACATCTTCTCAAGAAAAGAATTTGGTTTGTATTTATTTATTTATTTATTTTTACCTTTTATTGGCAATTTCCATAAACAATAAACCATGATAATCCCCCCACCACACTCATTTTCCCTCCCAAATCCACCCTTCATTGAATCTCTTCTTCTTTCCAATTAGTCTCTCTTCTAATTTGAGATCATCATTTTTTCCTCCTATTATGAAGGTCTTGTGTAGGTAGTGTCAGGCACTGTGAAGTCATGAGTGTCAAGGCTGTTTTATGTCTGGAAGACAGCATTGTAAACAGTCCTCCCCTTCCTTTGGCTCTTACATTCTTCCTGCCACCTCTTCCACAATGGTCCCTGAGCATCAGAGACTGTGATAGGTCTCACTTAGTACTGAACACTCCACTGTCACTTCTTCTCAGCACTATGGTGAGTTTTGAGTCACTCCAGTGGTTATCACCATCTGAAAAGAGAAGCTTCTCTAACCAAAAACGAGAGTAGCATTAATATACGGGCACAAACGTAAGTGTTTAGAGGATAGTTTGGTGGGTATAATATATGCATTTAGCCAGACAACAATAGTAATTACTTCCCTAGGGCTTATGCCCACCCCCACCCCCCGCCAGCCATAGGTTTTTGACTAAGTTTTCAGTACCAGGAATGAATTCCATGCCATGGAGCAAGCCTCCAGGCCAATCATAGAAGAGTTGATATCCCTCATAACAAACATGCCACCATTGCACCAACTGGCACATTTGGGCCTGCCTGGCCAACCATAAGGCTTGCAGTGTCCACTGCTGGTTTATGCCATTGATGACTTCTGTCTTCCAAAAGGCTGCACAACTCTAGGAAATGAATTTAAATTAGATGTCAACGGAGAGGTCAGATGAAAGGTCTAGAATGGCATTATGGGGGAGTCCCAGTAATAAACTGTGTTCAGGGAATGACATTTCTTGATTTCTTTCCTAATTCTTGAGAATTCACAATCATGAAGTCAGTATAGACTTGAGAAAGAAAAGGAGCTGCTGAAAAACCCCTACCCTATAAAATCTATTTAACCCATACCACTTGCAGATAATATACTCTGGATCCATTCGTTTCTGCTGTAAGGGTCCTGGATATGTATCTGCCAAGCACAAGTTAGGAAAGGAGCCATCATAAACTACAATGAATATTGGGAGGCTTATGTGTATAACTCTATCCCTAAATGAGATAACACAGGCAGACCTCACCTTAGAGGGGCTTGAATTTTTCAGGAAGACTTAAAACAGCATTTTCCTTAGATCTCTTCAAATCCTCTGAAGCATCTCTTGTGATTCACCACCTCTTTCCTTATTTTATTCATACAACAAAAACAATTAGAGCATTTGTGACATGTCAGGCATTGTGCTAAGAAGTGAATAGTCAAGGGTCCTTACCTGCAAGGATCTTACAGTATAGAATGGAGAGATGTCTTAGTGATTAAGTCACTTGCCCGTGAAGCCAAAGGACCCAGGTTCAATTCCCCAGGACCCACATAAGCCAGCTGCACGCCACAGTACATGCATTCTCATTCTCTGTCTCTTTCTCTCTCTCAAATAAATTAAAAAAAAATTAAAAAAAGAATAGAAGATGAACATATAAGCAGAAAATTACAATACATCCCAATGAGTGCTATGAGATCCCAGAAGAAAGAACAACCTATGGAGCAGGCTTTAGGCATTAGGAAGAATCCATGAAAGAAAGCATGTATCTATATTTGCATGCTAAGTAGAACACTGATTCTAAGCCAAGAGGGTACATGGTAATGCCAACAAATCTTTTTATTTTATTTATTTGGTTATTTGCGAGAGATGAGAAGAGAGAAGAGAGAAGAGAAGGTGAAGAGAAGAGAAGGTGAAGAGAACAGAGGAGAGAAGAGAAGAGAAGAGAAGAGAAGAGAAGAGAAGAGAAGAGAAGAGAAGAGAAGAGAAGAGAATGGGCACTCCAGGGCCTTCAGCCACTGCAAATGAACTCCAGACGCATGTACCACCTTGTGCATCTGGCTTAAGTGGGTATTGAGGAATCAAACCTGGGTCCTTAGGCTTCACAGGCAAGCACCTTAACCCCTAAGCTATCTCTCCAACCCATAAATCATTAAAAATAGTTTTATTTATTTGAGACAGAGAGATAGAAAGAGGCAGACAGAGAGATTAAGAGAAAGTATAGGCATGACAGGGCCTCCTGCCACTGCAAACGAACCCCAGAAGCATGCACCACTTTGTAGGTGCATGTAGGTAGTGGGCAATCAAATCCAGATGCCAGGCTTTGGAAGCAAGTTCCTTTACTTACTGAGCCATCTCTCTAGGCCCTAATAAATCTTTTTAAAGTAATATATTTTATTTAAAAATTTAACCAAGATGGAGAGTTAAATACAATGATATATGTGTATGGAAATGTCATAAACCAATTATTTTATTTTTAATATTTCATAAATTTATTAGAGAGAGAGAGAGAGAGAAAGAGGCAGATAGAAAGAGAGTGAGTATGGGTGTGTTGAGGCCTCTTGCCATTGTAAACAAACTCCAGATGTATGTGTCACTTTGTGCATCTGGCTTTACATGAGTACTGGAGAATCAAACTTGGACCATCAGGCTTTTCAAGCAAGTGCCTTTAACTGCTGAGCCATCTCTCCATACCCCAACCCATTATTTTAGATGCTTACAAAAAAAATTTTATTTGGTTTTTTGAGGTAGGGTTTCACTCTAGCTCAGGCTGACCCAGAATTTACTCAGGTCTCAGGGTGGCCTCAAACTCATGGCAATCCTCATACCTCTGCCTCCCAAGTGCTAGGATTAAAGGCGTGTGCCACCACTCCCAGCTAAAAAAAAAACTTAAAAGTAAAAAATAAGGCACACATAGTAGTTCACATCTGTAGTCCCAGCACTTGCAAGACAGAAGCAGGTGGATCACTTCAAATTCAAGGCCATTATGGTACACATAACATGTTTTAAGATAGTCAGCCAAGGCCACATAGTGAGACCTTCTCTCTCCATCTCTTGATTGCTCTTGCTCTATCTGTCTCTCAGCTATCTACTTTTTTATGTAAATGAAAGGTATTTTAGCCAGGTGTGGTGGTGCATGCCTTTAATCCCTGTAGCACCCGCGCTACCACCAAGACCCCGAGCTGGGCGAGGTGCCGAGGATTGAAGAGACGTTCACTGGGTCATTCGGGCTTCAAGAATGCCGTTTATTGAAGTGAGAGGGGGAAAATATATACAGTCTTACAGCACTGTGAAAATGTACCAGGGTCAGAAGGTCATGTTCTCATATCCTGTTGTTTGTATCCTATTGTTTACTGTTAGAAAGAGCTACCTGGGGCAAATGGAACTTACAGTTAGGCCATAAAATGGGAGTGGAAGCAGGATGTTCTTAGGCAAACAATCCTTGGTCATGTCAATCAAGCAGGGCAGCAGACTCCCCAGGAAGGTGTACCCCACAAATCCCAGCACTTGGGAGGCAGAGGTAGGAGGATGGCCATGAGTTCGAGGCCACCCTGAGACTACATAGTTAATTCCAGGTCAGCCTGGACCAGAGTGAGACCCTACCTTGAAAAACCAAAAAGAAAAAGAAAAAGAAAGAAAAAATAAAGGTATTTTAAAGCTTTTAAAAATTATTTTATTTATTTATTTATTTGAAAGACAGAGGAAGAGGCAGATACAGAGAATGGGCACACCAGGGACTCCAGCCACTACATATGAACTCCAGACGCATGAACCACCTTGTGCATCTGGCTCCCATGGGTACTGGGAAATTGAACCTGAGTCCTTAGACTTCACAGGCAAGCACCTTATCCACTAAGCAATCTCTCCAGCTTCCTGTCTTCTTCTTCTTCTTCTTCTTCTTTTTTTTTTGAGGTAGGGTCTCACTCTAGCTCAGGCTGACCTGGAATTCACTATGTAGTCTCAGGGTGGCCTCAAACTCACGGCGATTCTCCTACCTCTGCCTCCCGAGTGCTGGGATTAAAGGCGTGTGCCACCATGCCCGGCTTCCTGTCTTTTTATTAATGAGTTCTAAGATACTATAGATACAAGACTTTCATCAGACATATGATTCATACACACACATCTATATATCTATAACTGTTGATTATATCTGTATTATATATGTAATCCCAGCATTTGGGAAGCTGAGGCAGGACAATGAATTCAAGAAGGCCAGTTAGGGGCTGGAGAGATGGCTTACCAGTTAAGGCACTTGTGTGTAAAGCCTAAGGACCCAGGTTCTATTTCCCACTACCCACACAAGCCAGATGCACAAGGTGGCACATGTGCTTGGAGTTTGTTTGCAGTGGCTAGAGGCCCTGGTGGGCCCATTCTTTCTCTCTCTCTCCCTCTCTCTCTCTGTAAGTAAATATATAAAATATATTTTAAAAATACAAAAAAAGAAGTCCAGTTAGGAATTCACAAAAATTAAAGGCCAACAGAGGCTACAAAACAAGATTCTACCTCAAAATCAAAGCTGTACAACTGGGCTGGAGAGATGGCTTAGCAGTTAAGGTGTCTGTTTACCAAGCCTAAGTACACCGGTTCAAATCTCCAGGTCCCACATTTAGCCAGATGCAAAAAGTGACACAAGGGCGCAATGCCACAGTTGCCCACAAGGGGGCACACGCATCTGGAGTTTGTTCACAGCAGCTGAGAGGCCACTGAAGCTCCAATTCTCCTTCTCTCTCAAATAAAAAAAAAGTAATGTACAACTGCCAGGCATGGTGGCGCAAGCCTTTAATCCCAGCACTTGGGAGGCAGAGGTAGGAGGATTGCCTTGAGTTCGAGGCCACCCTGAGACTACACAGTAAATTCCAGGTCAGCCTGAGCTTGAGTGAGATCCTACCTTGGAAAAACCAAATAAATAAATAAATAAACAAATAAATAAAATAAAAAATAAAAACTGTACAACTACACTAACCCACAAATTGAGTTATATACAAAAAGACTGATACTCTTTATGAAAATAGGAAAGACACTAGTTGGACTAAAGGGGTTAGCAGCAGTGGAAGCAAGATAAGAGAGGGTGATGGTGGTAACATGATCAAAATACATTACAGACATGTATGAAATTGTCAGAAAGAAAAAATATATATACATATTTTAGTTTTTCGAGGTAGGGTCTCAGTCTAGCTCAGGCTGACCTGGAATTCACTATGTAGTCTCAGGGTGGCCTTGAACTCACAGCGATCCTCCTACCTCTGCCTCCCAAGTGCTGGGATTAAAGGCATGCGCCACCACGCCTGGCAAGAAAATATTTTTGAAACAAGAAAAGAGTGATAAATTTGAGCACAGAAGAAATTCTAAATGACAAAACAAAAAAAAAAATAAAACTTGCTATATGAAACAATTTGCAACTGATATAATAAAGAGTAAACTTTTCTGACGCAGAATAGAAATGGAAAATTATGGGAACAAGGAGACCCTCACACTTATCTGGCTAAAGCTTCTTGGTCACTGAGAATCAACAGTATTTCATATATATATATATTTTCAAATAAGAATATTAAAATAGTAATGAACCATGCTTAAACCTAAACACCTTTAACCTTTGATGTGGCCTTACTCCTTTTCCAGATATTTTCCAGAAATCTCACAAACAAATTATTTTGTTTACAGTAAAGATATCCTAAATCTCCCCTCCCCCTGTGATCTAGGGTTTTACTTTATCTGCTGTAATCCTGTCTGGTGCACCTCAGGAACCACCTTGTAATCTTATGTAAATTCCTTAGCAACCTTTTAAAGATAACTTCAAATCCTATCGAAATGCTATAGATGGCTATTATAAAAACAATGAAGTGTGACTCTCCTGTACAAAGCCCACATCCACACTCTTTGGTGTGTCTCATTCTTTCCCTGAGTGCCCCTTTCTATTAACACTTCCTCATCTCCATGCTTAAATATATGTAAAAATTCCCTTTAATAAACTCCAACTTTGTCTCCTACTGTCTCTCCCCAAAATTCCTTTCTGTGGTCAAGTCAGGGATGTAGCTTTATTTATCTAAGTGGAAATGCCTAAAAGAGAATTCCTCAGGCTGCTGCAGGTAACTGCTACTGTACATTCATCACTGATATTAACATGCAAAGAACACCTACAATTCAATAAGAAACAGGCTACCTTTCCAATTCAAAATGAACAAAAGATATAAATAGTACATAGTGGCTGGAGAGATGGCTTAGCGGTTAAACGCTTGCCTATGAAGCCTAAGGACCCCGGTTCGAGGCTCGATTCTCCAGGACCCACGTAAGCCAGATGCACAAGGGGGTGCATGCATCTGGAGTTCATTTGCAGTGGCTGAAGGCCCTGGCGCACCCATTCTCTCTCTCTCTCTACCTGCCTATTTCTGTATCTCTCTCTCTCAAATAAATAAATAAATAATAAAATATTAAAAAACAAACAAACAAAAAAAAACCCTTTTCAAAAAAAATAGTACATAGTAAAGGAAATGGATGCCTCATAATCTCATGAAAATGTACTTAAATTCACTTATAATTTTTTTAAAAAATTATTTATTTGCAAGGAGAGAGAGAGAGAGAAAATGGGAACAAATCAGGGCTTACATCCGCCACTTTGTGTATTTTGCTTTTCATGTGTACTGGGGAAACGAAACTAGGTCATTAGCATTGCAGTCAAATGCCTTAACCAACAAGCAATCTCTCCAGCCCAACTTTCACTTATAATTTAAAAAGAATAAATTGAGCTGGGCATGGTGGCTCAAACCTTTAATCCTAGCACTCAGGAGTAGGAAAATAATCCTGAGTTCTAGACCAGCCTGAGCTACAGTGAGAGCCTGCCTCAAAAACAACATAAGAAAGCCGGGCGTGGTGGCGCACGCCTTTAATCCCAGCACTCCGGAGGCAGAGGTAGGAGGATCGCCGAGAGTTCGAGGCCACCCTGAGACTACATAGTTAATTCCAGGTCAGCCTGGACCAGAGTGAAACCCTACCTCGAAAAAAAAAAAAAAAACAACATAAGACAAATCAAAACTATTTAAAAATCATTTTTACTATTAGTTCAGGCCCTAAAAAGGCAAATTAGCAACATATATCAAAGTTACTTATATTCATACTATTTGATACATGAAATTTATAGTACAGATATACTAGTACATATAAAGGGTTATTAATTACAATGTTATTTTTTTGGTTTTATGAGGCAGGGTCTCACTGTAGCCCAGGCTGACCTGGAATTCACTATGTAGTCTCAGGGTGGCCTTGAACTCATGGTGATCCTCTTACCTCTGCCTCCCAAGTGCTGAGATTCAAGACTTGCGCCACCATGCCCAGCACTACAATTCTATTTATAATGGCAGACCATTTTAAGTAACCTAAATGTCAATCAGTGTGGAACTAACTAAAGTATAAAATACAATATGATTTATATAAAAAGGAAGGAGATTCCACTTCCTAAGGGCAGTATGAGGAACTCTACAAATCCATTCCCCAGTGAAATATCCGTAACTAGTGAAAATTACAAATACAGAGCCACTTAAACATTCTGGAAATTGCCCTGAGGGCATAGAGCAAATGAAGCAACATTTATTCAAGAGAATCTACTAAATTTCTACAAGAACAAGAGTCTGTGAGATCTGAGTAACCCACACCCAAAAACAGCCTCTTTCAGTGTGACAGAAGCTCCACTCTAGGCCTCCTTGAGGCCTCAGTCAAGGTCTATGATATATATATATATATATATATATATCCAGAAAGGGCAGGCCTACATCATTTCTCAGCACCACCCCCAGTCAGCACAACAGAAGAGGTTAAATTTCTAGCAATGAAGTCAAAAGGTCAAGGAATTGTGGGATGGGGAGA
This sequence comes from Orientallactaga bullata, assembly GCA_004027895.1. Classification (NCBI taxonomy): domain Eukaryota; kingdom Metazoa; phylum Chordata; class Mammalia; order Rodentia; family Dipodidae; genus Orientallactaga; species Orientallactaga bullata. Next base: position 190 of record PVKW010033970.1, on the reverse strand, counting down.
TGGCTCAGTGGTTAAAGACACTTGTTTGCAAAGCCTGACATCTCAGGTTCAATTCTCCAGTACCCACATAAAGCCAGATGTACAATTTGGGACATGCATCTGGAACTGAAAGTGGTAAGAAGTCCTGGTGTAACTATTCTCTTTCTCTCCTCTCTTCCTATCTCTCAAATGAATGAATAAATAAATAATT
>PVKW010033969.1:0-22821 GCA_004027895.1 Orientallactaga bullata | reverse complement strand
CTCCTACTGCTGTTTGCCACCTGTTATGGCAAGGACATGATGTCCGACCTCTACTTTACTGTCTTTTCCCTGCCGTCATTAAGTTTCCCCTTGAGTCTGTAAGCCAAAATCAACCCTTTCCTCCCACCAGTTGCTTTTGGTCGGGTGTTTGTCCTGGCAATGAGAAGGTAAAACTGAACAGCGCTTGTGCCCTGGAGCAGCAGGTACTCACTGGGAAGGATGGTTTTGTACCGATTCTTCCGCACCAGCCCAGGGATGTCATACTCTTTTGGATCCACAAAGTTCATGGGGATTTCCTGCCGAAAGAAGACACGGGGACATGAGCAACTGTGGGCTGGTCCTCACAGCACTCCAAATCTAGGGCTGCTTGCCCCCAACTTTAGTGCAGGGTCTGGCTCGAGTTCATGCATTCATGTGATAAGCATTTATTATTATGTGAAAGCACACATGCACATTTAGAATCATGCCTTGCACATGGCAGGTGCATGAAAAAAAATGGCACAACTGCTGATTATTAAAGGCCAGCCTGGCTTGTGGGAGACACTCGGTAAAGGGTTGAGTGAAAATGGACAAGTGAACTGGCTATTCAGCCTCATTGTTTCTGTGCAGCCCACACAGCTGGGTGGCTCCCTGAGCACCCCTTCTTGGACCTTGGTTCCAGCTGCTTGCTCTGAGGTACCACCACCCTGCTGTCACTGCTGTGGTCATCTATCTGAAAGGCACTTCCTCTAAGAACCCTTCTCTGATTGGTTAGCGGAAAGGGATCCTCCGGATGAACTCTCAGAGCTATATCTGCTCCTTCCAACAAGTTCTGCCTCAGGAGCGCCAGCTCGCACCTACACCCCTGCTGTGTGAGCTCTCCCTGGAGCTGGTCTCTCTCTACCTGCAGCTGCTCCCACTTTTCTTCCTTTCCCTTCCTTTCACTTTTGTTAAGCACTGGGAATTGAATTCAGAGCCAGCCCCAGCTCCACGCATGCTGGACAAGTGCCCTACCACTAAGCTAAATGCAAAGCCTTCTTTTCTTTCACTTTAAAAAACTTTGAGACAGGGTTTTACTCAGTTGCTCAGGATGGCCTTGAACTTGCTATGTAGCCAGTGCAAGCCTTGAACTTTGATTCTCCTGCCTCAGCTTCCCTGTTCTTAATTTGCCATTTTCAGTTCTGTTTCCCTCCTCTGCCCAAGCTCATAAAGATCTGAGTTCATGGCATCCACTTGCTGGGAGCACTGGTCTCAGCCTTGTACGTCTCCGGATTGGTCCCCTCTCTTAGATTCTTCACAGCTCCGTCCCCTCCATGGTATCTGGGTAAGTCCTTAGGGCTTCCCACCTCTGCATTCCATTCTGATCTGTCCCCATGGTTTAGCACCAGGCTGCAGAGTCACACACTGTTCACTGTTTTTGGGCACATAACATGGTTTCTGCAAAATGCAGATTGTGATGCCTTCTAGGACTGTTGTGAGAACCAAAAGAAAGAAAAAAAAACCCACATGTGCAGGATGCCCATGGAGTGGGTGAGCAGGCTGTGTTCCTTCTTCCCTGGCAAAATCTATGGTGTCTGTTGAACAGGAAAGGATGTGGAGAACGCCAGCTGATTCTTCAAGGGGAGTGGATGGCGTTGGGAGCTCGGAATAGAAGCTGAGCCTGGGTGGTGGGGAAGGCTTTCGAGAGGTAAAAAGGTAGGAATGATGTGGGGAAGGCATGGGGAAGAAGTGGACAGTCCCTGCCTGAGTGGGGCTAGAGTAAAGGCTGAGGTTGACCAGTTTGGGTGGTCTGCTGGTGGGGCGAAGCTCCTAGAGCTGGAAACACTGGGTCTGAATGGCATAGTGGGTGAGTTACCTAACTGGTGAGTCTGACTGAGGAAGTGTTTTTTTTTTTTGAGCCTCAGCCCCTCCCCCCCACCTCCCATGATCCTTCCTTCTGTCAGCTCCATGATCAAGGCCAGAGGCCCAGAGGTGGTGGAAAGCTTGCTACTGGGACTCAGTGCCTTACACTCCTGAGCCTCACTTCAAACCTTCTTTGCTGTGCTAACACAACTGATGGCTGAGCTCTTAGTGGGCAGAGCACTCAGGCAGGTGAACAGGGCTGTCACTCATTGGGCCTTCCAAAACCAAAGGAGGCAGCCAGAGGCTGGAGGAGGGAGTTAGGCATAAGAGCTAGCTCCAGGGAATGGCAGAAGGGAAGATGATAGAGACACATGCGTGGTGATGTCAGACTTTTTTTTGTGGCACTGGGGATAGAACCCAGGGCTTTGAGCATGCTAGGTAAAAACTCTACCACTCAGCCACACCATCAGCCCCAAACAGGCTGCTTTGTATGGTTTTCAGGACACAGCCCTGGTGACAGACCTAGAAACCCTGCTGCTTATTTTATGCAAGGTACCAACCTTTTCCAGAACCCTATCACTTCATCCTGTTTTCCAGGTGAGGGAACTGCAGTTTGGAGGGTTAGAGCTTGCTCAAATACTGGGGGAGAAAATAACAGGGAAATGGTCATCTTCTTAAGATGTCGGAGCAAACTAGAGCACCATCTGGCTGGCTGGAAGAGCGAAAGGTGTGCCCACAAGGGGTGGCTAGCTGGGGACTCACAAAGAATTCTGCCTGCAGCAGGAAGGGGTCCAGGGCCTTTTCATGCAGCTCCTCAGCCTGGAGGACGCGTGAAGCACTGAGCAGGTACTCGTGGGCCGACTCCTCACGTGGGGACACAAGATAGCCGAAGCCCTCCTCGTTGCAGCCGGGAGTACACATGTCCAAGGTCAGGGAGACATTGGAGCCCCTCCTGCAAGGACCAGGGAAGGAAGAGTGACCCTCAGGCATGGAGAGAGGAGGGAGGGGGTCAGGAGAAAGCTCCCGGAAGAAGCATGGAGCATGACCAGGGCCCGTCCTGAGGACCACAAGGCTTAGTCCATATCTTGGTCTCCTGCCTCCCATAATGGGGAGTAGGGCCCTATTTCCAAAAGTTTCGTCTGAATTAATCCCTACACGATGCTCTTGAGTTCTCACTCCCCTGAAATTCCATGTCAGGGCTCAAGCCCAGAACAGCTCCAGACCACTGCAGTGCAGTCCTGGGATGAAGCTGCTATGAGGTCGAGGAACCTCATGACATGGAAGGGGAATTAAGCACCGAGGAGGGGCAAGCATTGTCCAGGCTCTCTTGATGAGGGGATGGCAGAGGCTGACTCCTCACCAGTGCTCTTGGTGACGTCCTATGTATGGCTAACTCAAGCCTGACATGAGATAGCTTTCCCACCTCCGAAAGTATGTCCTGTGGAATTCTATAGGAAACTCTAGGGAAGAAAGGTCCTGTGTCCAGGTGACTGAAAAATACCACCTACTGTCCCTTCCTGATTGTCAATGAATACAAGCATGTTGAAGGCCCTGACATGGGGCTAAGATCAAAGCTCAGAGCTTGCAAAGTCTGCCTGCTGTGGATCACTTCCCCAGTGTCCACATAAAGCCAGATGCAAAAAGTGGACGCACTTCTCCCTCTCCCTCTCTCTCTTTCCCTCTCTCTGTCTCAAATAAATAAATAAATAATTAAAAAAATTATAAAAAGTGAGCACATGTGGCTGCAGTTCCTCTGCCATGGCAGGAGACCATGCTCTCTCGCACATACATTCAAGCATGTGTAAATAAATAAATAAATAAATATATATTTTTAAATAGAGGCCCAGACAAGTCCTGTATAAGAAATCCTACCCAGACTTCCTTGGGCCAAGGAGAGAAGCAGTGTGCAGATGTGCTTGCCTGTGCTTATCATTAGTGGTTTTCAGCAGCCATCTTGTGGCACCATGGTCTACATGGGCCATCTGAAGATCACATGTCCACTCTGGCTAAGCTGTGAGGCTAGCTCTGTCCTGGCCACAGAGTCACAGTTAGGCATCTACCCTTTTAAATGGGAGCTGACAGTTTTGAGGGCTCAAACACACTTCCCCCCCACCCCTCCCACCTCTCCTGCAGACCCATGGACTTGACGGTCAGAGAGGCCGGGTCAGCCTCAGGCTTGATGTCCATCACACAATCGAACACAGGTGTCTCGGGCACTTGGTCCAGGTCCAGGAAGTCATCCCCCGCCTTTTCCTCCATCCACTCCGAGTAGGTAAAGGAAGGCTGGCGGCTCACCGACTGGCGCCTGTCCTCTGGGGGCAGTGGGGTGGGTGGCGTGGAGGCGCCCTTCAGGAGGTGCCACACCTGGTTGGGAGTAAAGGGCGATGTGGACCCGGGGTCACGCTGACTGTCCCCTGGGGCGCCCATGTTATTGAGCCCTCTATCCCTCTAGGGTCTACAGAAGCCATACTTTCCCGGAAGTTTTGCACAAGGCGCTGTGGCTGGCCTAGCTGGCAGGTTCCACCCCCAACTCTCCCTCCCTTGCCCTCCGTGTCTCGTGGATTTAAGCCTTCTGCGTGGGGTTTGGAGGTTTTCTCAGCCTCATTCCCTTTCCCCAGCCTAGATCCCTGCAAACCAGCTCTGAGAAGGGAGCATCAGGCTGGGCCCCCTGGCCACATGAGACACACCTGCCTTTGCCCTACTTAGAACCCAGAGCATCCAGGATGTGGGTCAGATAAGGCGAGTGGGAACCACCAAGGCTTCCGGTGTGGGGGAGGACAGCACTGAGGCTGGGGACAGAAGGCACCTTACCAGCGTGGTGACCGCCACCAGGCCCACAGACAGGGAGACCAACAGCAGGACGGGGAGCCCCCAAGTCCCAGCACCCAGCCAGGCCTGGGGAACATCAGACAAACGGGTCAGGATCCTGGTGGGGTAGAGTTCTCATCTATTTCAAGAGTGACATGGTGTGGCTGGGAAGCATGCAGATGGCCACCAAAGGCTTGGTAACATCTCTTGAACTCAGAGGTGTCCCATCCGGAAGGGTGAAACTGGAGGCTCCTAGCTCATCCCCCTGCCCCAAGGCTCCCCGGAGCTTTACTCACCGTGGGTCCTAGCTGGTTCAGCAGTGTGAACGAGGAGAGGAGGTCTGTGGCGTTCTGCAGCCAGGAGTGGCCACGGTCACTGAGCCAGAGTGCCCCGCAGGCAAGCTGGGGCAGTCAGAGGAGTGGGCTGAGCTCAGAGCCCCAGCCTTTGCCCCTATATTGCCCTGCAGGGCTCACCTTCAGACCCAACCTGGGCCCCAAGGGGGGTCCTGAACCTCAGGTCCAGACTGGGCAGGTGAGGGAAGGCCCTGGAGCTGTGTACCCAGAGAAGGCCTCAGCGCTGACCAGAGGCAGCGGAGACAACGCCCTTCCCAAAGGGACTTTACAGGTGAACACATAAAAAGGGAAATCTCCAGAAAGGCCTCTGCAGATAGGAAGTCCTCAGAGAGAATTCTGCTGGACCGAGGGTTCAGGGCTTCGTAGGGTTGCGAGTGGCTTAGCTCCTAAGGCTCAAAATTGCTGCCTTCCCCTCCCTCCAGTCATGAACACTTGGAGTGACTGAAGGCCACCACAAGGCCTCTCAGAGCTCCCTCAGTCTCCCCAGGCAGCCATCTTGGGGAGGAAGTGGAAGGCTGTTCCCTCAACCCACCCTCTCTCCAGGCCCTGGTGAGGCCTGTGACATCCTTACCAGGAACTGAGAGGCAGCGATCAGGCACAAGCTGCCTTTGACAGTGAGGGAGTGGCTCCCAGCTCCTTGAGGTGGTGGCTTCTGAGCTGGCTCTGAGGGCGGTGAGGGCGGTGGGGGCGGTGGCATCTCTCTCTGCTTGCTTGGGAGCCCTTCGGCCCCCTCACGCGCCTCCATCACTACCGGCTGGGGGAGACCTGTGCAAGGTGGGACACACGGGTGATGATTCCGGCTCTGCCCATGCACAGGACTCTGCCACCGCTTCTTTTAGGTAGGGTTGCTCTGGCTTCCTCTCAATCCCAGATCAGTCAGCGTGGTGGCTCCACTTCCAGCCTCGATTAGCAAAGCAATATTCACCTACCTTCGTCAGAAAGAGCTAAGTGTGGGTGGACAAATTATTTCTCTTTTATTTCTCCAGTAACAGAGTTAAAATGGCAGGAGGTTTTTCAGAGTTAATATCACTGTATTTACGCAGCTTCATTCTTTTCCATTTCTTAAGGAAACAAAAACAACCACCTCAAACTCAATTAAAAACGCAAGGAGGAAAAACTATGGCATAACCAGGCCGTGACCCTGAGCAATCCACCCACAGCTGCCCGCCACGTTTTGTCTCCCATGATCTGCGCTCTGATTAGGGCTAGAAGGCTGGACCTTGGCGACGGTCAGGAGCACGCGCCTCCCCCATCCTGAGACTTTCACAGACTGGCTGAGGGAAGTCAGGGCGATACAGAAATACATCTTCGTGTCTGAGAATGGACAGCAGATGTCTGAGATTTGGTTCTGGGTCTGTTGTACGTTGGTATGTCCTTGGGAGAGTCACTTGCCTCAGTTTTCCCATCTGGTAAATGGGGGGGATTGGGTTCAATCTTGGTCTCCTTCCCCTCCCTTTCCTTCTCCAAGAGAGGGTCTGTTATTCTAGGCTGGCCTCAAACTCAATGTGAAGTTGAGGATCTTTGACTTCTGACCCTCCACCTCATGAGTGCTGGGATTATAGCTGCGCACCACCATGCCCAGTTTTATACAGTGCTGGGGATCAAAGCCAGTGCACTGAGCGTGCTAGGCAAGCACACTTGCAACTGAGTGGCACCCCCCAGCCCAGAGCCCTGGTTTTCTAACCACTTCACAGAGTCCAGTGTTCTTTCTGCTGCAGTGGGGGGGGGGTGCCACTGACGGGAGACAGAACTTGGCTAAGCAGTCAGCGTAACCGAACCTCGAAAGCAAACGGTATTTTTATTCCTTGACTAAAAGCAGGAAATGTCACTAAGCTTGCAGAAACCTGGATGTTACTCCCTCCAGGAAAGATCTCTAGATTAAGCCTGCACCCTTCCTACAGGACAGAAACCTTGGACCTTACCTATGATTACTGGCAAAGCTGTAAAATCTGCTCTTCGTCCATAGCGACCTGCTGACCTGGTCTTCCTCACGTAGCCACTCCTCATAAAAAACCCAGATGAGTCTCGAGGTGGGCTTCTCAAACCCCCTCTTGCCTCCCTGGGCAAGAGCTCCACCTCGTTTCCTTCTCCTATGTTTTAGGCTTAAGCCCCCTTCTCTTCGTTCTCCTAAAACCTTAAGCTATAATAAAATCTTTTTGAACCATATCCTCTGGTCCATGGATTTCATTCTTCGAATTCATAGGACAAGGATCTGGGAGTATCCCAAATTATTGGTGCAGTGGCGTACAAGGAACTCAGAATTCCTGGTTCACCACCACATGCTCCGAATTTCTCTGCCTGTGCCCCCAGTACACTGCCCAGGGTTTCTGCTAAGATGATTCAACAGAGTTCGTCTCCAGCTTCACCCTTAGACTTAGATGCGAGCCTCTGACTATGGGATGGGGATTCCAAGGGCTGCATCTCACTGAGTCCCACCATATGTTGGAGGTCCCCACTCAAATTCAGGACTTAGTTTATTGCCAAAAAGCCAGGGATCAACACAGTGGGTATGCATATCTTGGAAGGACTGGGGCTGTCTACACAGCTCTGTGTATATAGGACAATGGATGTCTTTCCCAGTTGAGTGACAGAAAAGCATGTGAAGCTGACAGAGCCATTTGCCACATGTGATGGCCACTCACTCAACATTGACTGAGTCTCTCTCAGGTCTTAGATCAGCAGTGTTGTGCACAGCCCAAGTCCTGGCGACACGTGTGTTAGTACTACAGCCTCATTGATTACCAGCTGCACCCGTGCCGCCGGGTACCAGCCACCTCCTGGTTGTTCCTCAGGTGAGTTACCCATCATGCTTTGCATATAGTTTATGCCCTACCCAGAACATCCTCAAATACCCCCTTCTTCCCTACCGCTCACATATGACATTTATTTATTTATGAGAGAGAGATAGATAGAGAGAGAGAGAGAGAGAGAAAATGTTGTGTCCAAGGCTTTCTGCCACTACAAATGAACTCCAAATGCATGCCACTTTGTAATCTGCCTTTATGTGGGTACTGGGGAATCAAACCCTGGCTGTCGAGCTTTGCAAGAAAATGCCTTTAGGGCTGGGGAGATGGCTTAGCAGTTAAGGCGCTTGCCTACAAAGCCAAAGGACCTAGGTTTGATTCCCCAGGACCCATGTAAGCCCGATGCACAAGGTGGCATTTGCAGTGGCTGGAGGTCCTGGTGTGCCCATTCTCTATCTGTCTCTCCCTGCTTCTTTCTCTCTCTTCAATAAATAAATAAGTATTTTTTTTTTTTTTAAAAAGAAAATGCCTTTAACTGCTGAGCCCTCTCCTCAGCTCCGTACCTGGATTTGTACGTGCGTTCTAGGGACTGGACTCAGGCATTAGGCCCTCCCAGGCCCTCATGCTTGTGCAGCAATAGCTTTTATCTGCTGATCTATCTTCTTAGTCACACCATCCCCATTTTACAAAAGAGGAACAGGGGCTGGCAAGATGGCTTATCGGTTAAGGTGTTTGCCTGAGTGAAGCCAAAGGACCAGGGTTTGATTCCCCAGGACCCACGTAAGCCAGATGCACAAGGTGGCGCAAGCATCTGGAGTTTGTTTATAATAGCTGAAGGGCCCGGTGTGCCCATCCTCTCCCTCTCCTTTCCTCTCAAATAAATTGAATTAAATTAATAATCAAAAACAAAAACAAAGACAAAAGAAGATGAGGTGCAGAGTGCTTCAAGGTCTTCCCAAGGTCATTTAGCTCATTAGTGGCAGAGGTAGATCTAGTCTGAGGCATTTGGACAGGACCCAGCCACATTATATTCTCCAAGGTGGGCAAATCACCTGTGGCATGTCACCTTCTCCACTGTCTTACAAGTCCCACAAGGGGCAGGAATGACTGCGTGTAGCATCTAGCACATCCTGGCATGTAAGCCTGCAGTAAATATTTACTAAACAAGTGCATAATGGAACCAGTGGCATTCTTTCATTCCGTTTTCCTACCAAAAGGAGATAATGCAAACTTTGCAAAGCAAAGCTGCTACGAAGACTTTTATACTTAGGCTGGAGAGATAGTTCAGCAGTTAAAGGCACTTACTTGCAAAGCCTGACAGCCTGGGTTTGATTCCCATGTAGAGCCAGATGCACAACGTGGTGCATGGGTCTGGAGTTCACTTGCAGTGGCTAGAGGCCCTGATGTGTCCATTTTCTCTCTCTCTCTGCCTCTCTCTCTCTCTCAAATAAACAAATAACAAATACATACTACACATAAGACACTCAGTGTGTTGCCTGACTTTGAGCAAGCATCCAAAAGGTGCAGATTATAGTAACGCACAATTCTTGTCCTTGACTGAATGGTTCTAGTACATTGGGTAAAGCAGACCAGTAAGTATGCAATGGACTAAGTGATCCACATAAGAGGGTGGGGAGGACAGCTCCCCATGGCGAGTAGTTACTGACCACTGAGCAGTTCAGCTTCCCTCCTGCAAGAAAGGAGAAAACGACGCTGCCACTAGAAGCTGGATTATGTGGGAAGCCAAGAGTCTCTACCATTGATGAGCGGAGGGTGGATTTCTCAAGGGCAAGTTCTACCCACACGTTTGACAGGTGATGCCATATATGGACAGGTGGAGGAGCACAAGCCCAGGGTTACCTGGCTTCAATGCTTCAGCTCTATAATGTGCTGAAGAAGACCCTGTGCCACCTCTTCTCTTCCCTGAACCTGTTTCCTTATGTATAAAAAGAATGGTTTGAACAAGGATTTAATTCTTAGGTGTTTCTGCTAACCCCAGAGAGGAGGGAACATGATATTGGACGTTGTTACTTGGAAGTTCATGGGCATTCTGTATCCGACATGATAGTGCACCTGCACTCATTTGATAGTAAAATGTTTTCCCCTCCCAAAACTTCAAATCAAGTGTATGCTGCAGGGGGATGTGTGACATCTAGCCTGTGGCTTTGCCCTCAGGGGTACATGCACCCCAGTCTGAGAAGTGTGGAATCTGCCTGCAATAAAATGTCATGCAGCCATTATAAATGACTCTGTGGATTACTATTTAATAACATGGAAAGAAATTTCAAAAGTTTGGAGTGAGAGAGGCAAGGTTATGACACACGTGATCTCATTGGCCTTAAAAATGAACTGAATGAAGGCGCCTATGAAGGCTGGAGCAGACCTAATATGAGAGGTTGACATGAGCCTGCAGAGTGACTGTGTGGCACACAGTAAGTGCCTAAGAAGTGTACATGGTGGATGGGAAGAAAACAAGTGTACATGGTGGATGGGAAGAACATAAGAAGTGTACATGGTGGATGGGAAGAAAATAAGTGTACATGGTGGATGGGAAGAAAATAAGAAGTGTACATGGTGGATGGGAAGAAAATAAGTGTACATGGTGGATGGGAAGAAAACAAGAAGTGTACATGGTGGATGGGAAGAAAACAAGAAGTGTACATGGTGGATGGGAAGAAAATAAGAAGTGTACATGGTGGATGGGAAGAAAACAAGAAGTGTACATGGTGGATGGGAAGAAAATAAGAAGTGTACATGGTGGATGGGAAGAAAATAAGAAGTGTACATGGTGGATGGGAAGAAAATAAGCCAGGAGGTAACAACAGCTTTTTGGGGGGTGGGTGGAGAGGTGAGAATAGTGGTGATTCTATTTGCATATCTTAAACTTCCTTATGTATATGGAATTTTTATTTCCTTATATATTTTATATTTAAGAAAATATATATGTATATGCTTATGCCTACATATATACATATTTGTAGTGACAAAAATTTTTTTAAATTATTTATTTTTTTGCAAGCAGAGAGAGATAGAAGAGAGGCAGACAAAGAGAGAATGGGCACACCAGAGCCTCCAGCCACTGCAAACGAACTCCAAATGCATGTGCCCCTTGTGCATCTGGCTTACATGGGTCCTGGAGAATCAAACCGGGATCCTTTGGCTTCGCAGGCAAACACCTTAACCACTAAGCCATTTCTCCAGCTCCCCCCCCCCAGATTGTTTTTTGAGATAAGGACTCATGTATACCAGGTTGGCTTTGACCTGAACCTTCTGAGTGCTGAGGTTACAGGAAGGTGTCACCACGCCTGGCTTTCTGTGTTACCTGGGATTCAACTTAGGGATTCCTACATGCTAGGCAAGCACTCTATCAATTGAGTTTTATCCCCAGCCTAAGGCTTTACATTTAAAAACACACACACACACACACACACACACACACACGCAAAACAACAAAACTTCCACTGGGCTCCTGGTGAATCCAGGTGATGAGTATCTGCAGGGAACCAGGCAGACAAACATCTTTCAGAACAAGATTTGTTTAAAATTGTTTTCTGGGTAAAAACTGGACATCTTTTTCAAACACATGCTATTTTATGCATGTAATTTGGAGGGGGATTCATGGACTTCCAGTTAAGACTCCCTGATCTTAGAGGTACACATTGGGGGTCTCTGATGGGAAGTGGTGAAAACTGCAGAGGTGGGTAACTGAGCTAGGACCCATCCCTGATTTTAGCCTCTGCTCATCTGTGCTTGAATCTAACTCACATTTATTTGCCACTGATCACATGCTGAGCACGAAGGCCACAGGATTCATTTCAGAAAGTGTTTGCTATAATGCTTCCTTCGCTAAGCACTGGATCAGGCTCTGGGAACTCAGCAGCGAACAGAACGGTCCCAGCTGCCTGGACGCTGGAGTCCTGGCCCTCTTGTCCTCTTGGCCTGGGTCCTACATCCTAGGCCACAGTGACCCTTTCCTGAGAAGTCTGTCCTATTGGATTAAGGAGCCCTGTCTTCAGTCTCAGGTCTGTACCTGATCCCCTTTTATTCACCTTCCTGGAATGAGGCTGGCCTTGCAGTGGCTCACAGTGTTGCTTCTGTGCAGACAATTGCTTTGGCTTCTGTGAGGGAGACATTATCCTCAGCCCTGTTTAGTCAGTGAGAGGCGGCTGCCGGTGTTAAGGACTGCCTGTTCAGTAGTACACAGTGAGGCAGCTGCCTTGCCAAGTGCCAGAGCCTCAGTCAGAAGCTGCTTGCTGGCAGGTGACTGATAGAGTGGGCTCCTCATGGGCTCGCCGCTTGTGCAGGGTGAAAGGGAATTTTCCAGGTGAGAAAAATCTCAACTTATTTAAGTTCAGTGCTGTTCCCAAGCAAGTACAGACTGGAGATTTGAACCCAGGGCTTTCTGACACAGGGACAGCTCCATTTTGGCATAAGTCTCCTCAGGAATGGACCACTGCATCACGGGGGGGGGGGATGAGGAGAGCATGGGGGATGGGGAGGGAGGCCCTGTATTTTCAGGAACCTTGAACCTTAACCAGCTGCCTAGGGTCCTGGCACAATTCTGTGCTTGCTCTCTGACTGTTGGATCCCGGGAGGCTCAATGGCATGAAGGGAAGGGATCAAACTTCCAAGGGCCTGGGAAAAGCATGCAGGCAAGTGGACTTCAGATGTCACCTGGGGCGTGTGGGGACACTATGATCCCTCTCCAGCACCCCAGCTTCCAAGTCCCACCCTTGAACTCCGCAGCTCCTGTGCCCTGGGGCTTGGGCTGTTCTCAGTGACTCATCCCCAGCTCCTGATGGCAACCCACCGGAACGGGAGCTCAAGCCTGGCTCAGGCTGCTCCTGTTGATGAGCGGTGGGAGGCTTGTCTCATTCAGCTTTTCTTCCTTCCCCGTGGCCCAGAGCCACCTCCCAGCCAAGCCTAGAACAGTCACGGGGGCTCTGCCCACCTGAACACGATGCTTGGTCCTGCCTTGGCTTCCAGAAAAAATGGGCTGTTAAGGGTTTGGCACACTTGGAGGGATATTTGACCCAGCCTGTTAATTTCTCAAATGGAGAAACTGAGGGCCAGAGAAGGGATGTGGCTTGCCAAGGTCAACAGGCAGCCAATGACAGAGGAAGGTTGGCAGCTACTACAGGTAGTATAAGTGAACAGACTGTTTTCTTTTGAGACAGGGTCTCATGTAGCCCAGTCTGGCTTTGAATTCACTATAGCCAAGAATGACCCTTGAGCTCCTGACCCTCCCATTTACCTCCCTGAGTGCTGGGATTACAGGTATGAAGCAAACCAAGCTTCAGCAAGTAGGTCTGAGTGCTAACCATATGCTGGGCTTTCAATCCTCAGGGCAATCCAGTAAACGGAGGTACAATCTTATCCCCATTTTACAGATGAGTCACGGGTAAGTTAAGTTGCTTGGCCAAGGTTGACAAATTGCAGATATAAGCCAAGACAAGAACCCAGGAAGTCTTTCTCCAGAGTCCATGCTTTTGAGGCAACACACTGGATGGTTTTACTTCTCTGAGGCTGGACCAGGCCTTCTGCTTCCTACATCATGCCATCTTTTAGAGTCTCCAGCATCCCATCCCTTATCCATCCCTGTGATGATGCTGGCTCCTCAGTGCTGTTACTCTGGTCCACACGCTCCCAAGTAGACTTTGTCTTCTTGTTTATAGGATAGTGCTCCCATCTCTCTTTGGGGATAGAGGGAAGTGTGGGAAGATAAGGGTCACCAGGGCGTTAGTGGCCTGCTCTGTTTGCTATGACATTACTGTCTATGTCTTTCATGTGCTCATAGCAAAGTCAGGAAGTGACAGACCTGAGATTAATGATCTTTCTCTTATCCCATAGAAAGATCTGGAGGGGTCTGGGGAGATGGCTAAATAGATAAAGGCTTCCACACAAGCATGAGGACCCGAGTTTGGCGCCTCAGCACCCAAGTAAATGATGGACAGGTGTGACGGTGACTGAGGAAGCCACTTGACGTCAATATCTGGCTTCCATACACACGTGCACGAGCACACGCACATGCACACACACGCGCACACACACACACACCACCACCACCACAGGAAGAAGAAAGGCCTACAGACGCAGAGCAGGTTACCTACCAGGCTCGTTTGAAGTTTCGTTTGGTTAGGACCTGAATGCCAGAGGCACTGAGAAGTGCGAAGGGGTAGAAAAGACTAGAAGCCATTTCTGCTGTCACAGTGTCCCACCCTCGGCATTACCCGGGGCTCTGAGAGGGAGACCGTGGCCTCACTGCGGTGCCTGTGGTCTCTGTCCTTTCCAGGAGAGGATGGAGAATGGCGCCCCGTTTTCTGCTGGCTTCTGGGGTTGCACAGCAGGCAAACCAGTCAGAGGGTGCCTGGCAGGGGAGGGCAGAGCTTGCAGCCATGTTTGGTGCTGTGCTTTTGAGGCGCAGCCTCATGAAGCCTCCAACTTGATGCATGGTCTATGACACCCCGAACTCCTGACTGTTCTGCCTCTATCTCCCAAGGACTGGGATCACAGGAGTGTGCACTACACCCGGCTTTCCAGCCACGCTTTCATCAAGCAAATATTTACCAAGCACCTGCTCTTTGCCCGGCTCTCACTAGCTCATCTCCTGCCCCCAGTGTCTATGTCCCCCAACCTGGTGTGAATCAGCAGGGTCCTAGAAGAAGCAGTATCCCTGGTGTGAAAAAAGATCTGGCTCCTCTCCATAAAGTCAAATGGACAGCAAATGTGGGGTTCTGGGAACTTGAACTTGCTCCCTACAATCTCTCTGTCCCATTAGTCCTGCTGATGGGTAAGCAAGCGCCAAGAACCAGACAACCAAAGAATAGGAGACAAGGGCCTGGGTGAGTCCATCTTGGAACATAAGCTGACTGAGGGCAGGACTCACATCTTATTCATTTCTGGATTCCCCAGGCAGCCTGATGGAGTGGCAGGAGAGGATTCTGCACTGGCATCAGCTCCGTGACTTGGATAAGTCACCTAACCTCATTGTAACTCAATCCCCAAGTGGCATCAAGGTGGGAAAAGTCTTCAACATTCCTTTCATCAACAGGCAAAGTCTCTGACGGCCCCCTCCTCCCCCACCGGCAGATGCTCTGAAGAAGAGAATGTGGTAGAAGCGATGCTGCGCACACAATGGAGAGGCGAGGCTTGGCCCATGCCTGCTGGAGAAGGGAGACTTCAGTGGTCACTCCAAGCACTGACTCAGTCGTCCCTTGAACTGCTGAAGGGCACAGGTATCAGGAATGTCCTTTATAGACAGGAAAACACCAGTGTGAGAGAAAGTGACTAGCCCAAGGCTATAGAAACGAAAGGATGGAAGAGCCAGAGCACAGCCCTTGGCACCTTGTCCTGACCCGGACTGGGCCTCCGCTGCTGTTTCCTTCTCCCCTCCAAGATGAAGAAGGTAGGAGCCATCCCACCGTGGGACAGGGGCAAGTCTATCACACCCTGGGGGTGGGCTTTTCTGGTTAGGGAGATGCATAGAGAATGAGACAAAGATAATAGGAAGAGGCCTGGCAGCCAACGGTACCCACTGTTTGGCCTGCAATGGAGGAGGGGCTGACGCTGTTCACAGACACATAGAGACTGTGCTGTGGAAGATGGTCCAGTGTGACACTGGGCTTGGAAGTTCAAGGTAGGTAGTTTGCCAAGGAACTTGAACCCAGTTATAAGACTGGACCCTACAAGTCTGTCCTACAGTTCTGGCCCACACAAGTGGCTGGCAGCCAAAGGATTTAGAGCCCTACAGAGTGAAGTTCGAGACCAAGCTTTGTCATTTACCCTGGGTAAGTGATGATCTCTCTGAACCTCAGTCTGTCCTCTGGAAAATAGGTCTACTGACACTATCTGGCAGGGCTCAGACGATGCCTTGAGGTAAGACTATGCAGCAGATGTCAGATGCTCCATAAGTGGTATCCAGAGGTAAGAGCGAGGGAGGCATGGAAGGGAGGAGCACAAGAGAGGCAGCAATAAGGACTTCCTTTGCATTTCCCAGGAGGACAAGGGGTGCTCCACCTGCACGTGGGTGGGGGCTTTGAGTCTGCTGGCTGGGAGCTGGGGTCAGTGAGTGGATAGAGTGGGCATGGACTGGGGATGGGAGAACCAAGGCAGCTTTGTCTCTGCCAGTTAATTAAATCTAGAATGCGAACATGCTTTCAAAACAAGGCACAGTGCTCAAGTCCTCTTTGGATGGGTTGTAATAAAATGATTCTATCTGAAACGAACAGCCTTTTTTTTCTTCTGCAAACAAAGGCTCAGCTCTCCATGCCTCTCTGGAATGGAGGCCCCGAAGCATGAGGGTGAAAAGGGTCAATGAAGCTGTAAGGGTGCAGCCTCCACCCCAGCTGCCCACGCTGAGAACTAAAAGAACTGGCACCCTGGGATGATGGGGTACCAGAGGCCGCGCGTAGTGCTTGACACCGAGGCACAAATGCCCAGGGAGGATGGGACAGACTTGAGAGTGGCTTTTCCATCTCTTGTTTGCTTTTTTCAAGGCAGGGTCTCACTCTAGCCCAGGCTGACCTGGAATTCACTATGTAGTCTCAGGGTGGCCCTGAGTGCTGGGATTAAAGGTGTGCGCCACCACGCCTGGCTTTTTTTTTTTTTTTAAATAAGACAGAGTGAGAGCAAAAGCTAGAGAGAAAATTGGCACCCCATAGCCTCTAACTATTGCAATTCAACTCCAGATGTGTGTGCCATCTTGTGTGCATGTGTGACCTTGTGCACTTGTGTCACCTGTTGCTCCCATGGGATCTGGAGAGTGGAGCATGGGTCAGGCTTCGCAGGCAAGTGCCTTAACTGCTGAGCCATCTCTCCAGTCCTTGACTGCTTTATTTATTTATTTATTTATTTATTTATTTATTTATTTATTTATTTTTTGAGAGACAGAGAGAGAGAGAGAGAGAGATACAGAAATAGGCATGTAGAAAGAAAGAGGGAGATTGGGCATGCCAGGGCCTCCAGCCACTGCAAACAAACTTCAGATGTGTGCGCCCCTTGTGCATCTGGCTTATGTGGGTCCTGGAGAATCAAGCCTTGAACCGGGGTCCTTAGGCTTTACAGGCAAGCATTTAACTGCTAAGCCATCTCTCCAGCCCCTTGTCTCTGTTTTTGTAAAAGTATTTAATTAATTAATTTGAGAACGAGGGAGAGAGAGAAAGATAGAGAGAGAATGGGTGCACCAGGGCCTTTGCACTGCAAATGACCTCCAGACACATGTGCCACCCTTGTGCATCTGGTTTACATGGGTACTGAAGAATCAAACCTGGGTCCTTAGGCTTTGCAGACAAGTGCTTTAACTGCTAAGCCATCTCTCCAGCCCTTGTCTCTGGGGTTTTTGCAAGACAAGGTTTATGATGCTTCAGACTCACTAACTAGCCAAGGACGACCTTGACCTCCTGATCTTCCTGCTTCCACCTCCCAAATGTCAGCAGTGCAGGCGTCACTGCCACGCCCAGCTCAGAGGCTTGTCTTTGCCCTTACGACTCGGTTCTCTCTCAGTAATGGCCCAGCACTGAGGGTTCACAGATGATGTCTGCGGGTATCTGGAAGGTCTGAGGCCTCAGCCCATGGCAGCGAATGGATAATCCTTAGCTTGGCTTTTAAAAGAAAGGACTTCCTGCTAAATACCTTCAGAGATCTAAGTGAGTCCAAGTCATGGGGAGGAGGTAAGCACAGCTCTTCTCCCCCTGGAACACAGCATTGACAAGTTTCAAACCTCGAGAAGCTGCTGGCATCAGATGATAACCTTGGTAACCCAGGAGATCACGATTCATTCACCAGCAGTTAAAAGGCCTGAGGGCTCTGTGTCTGTCAGGCTGTGTGGCCCTGAGCATCTCACTGGCTCTGTAGGCCTTCTATCAATTCAAAGAGTGGCTCTTTTAGGGCCTTTCCAGCTCTGAGGACCCAAGGCTGCTGAAATTCTGAGCCTCCATTTTAGTTTGATTCAATGGCTGCCTTTTGATCTTAGCGTAAAGACCAAAAGCCCTTGCCTTGGCCAATAAGATAAAAACAATATAATTACCACCCAGAACACCTTAAACTGTTGTGAGTTTCTTCCAGGGTGCAAAGGTAAAAAAAACATTCTAGGGTTGGAGAGATGGCTTAGCGGTTAAGGCGCCTGCCTCCTAAGCCTAAGAACGCCGGTTCCAATCTCCAGCTTAGCCAGATGCAAAGGGCTCAACGCCGTACTTGACCACAAGGGGGCACAAACATCTGGATTTTGTTTGCAGCAGCTGAGAGGCTGCTGGCACGCCCATCTCTATTTGTCTTCCTCTCCCTCTCTTTCTGTCTCTCTCCAAAAAAAAAAAAAAATCTAAACAATCATTAATAATTTGGGGTTGGAGTCCTTGGAGGGACTGGATCTCTATAAAGATGTAGGAGACCCCCAGGCCAATGAAGTCCAACTTTGGGTCCTTGTTCAAGTCATCAAAGAATTGAAAACATGGACTTAGAGACGGGTAAATTATGAATTATGAGATTTAATTTAGGGAGAGTTAATAGGGAAAGCAAGAATTATGGAGAAAGCGAGCAGGAAAGCCCAAGCCAAGAGAAATTCTCCCCCTTCTCAGCCATGCTGGGACGAAGGAGGGGAGACAGAAAATCTCCATCACATCGGGGCTAAAAGACCAGGAGAAGAGGAGGTAAGGGAGAGCTAAGAGAGAGGTGAACGTGGTAAGAGGTGAGAGAGGCTGAGAGAGCTCAAGAGGATGACTCAGCAAGGGCCGGCGGCAGGAGTTAAGCAGGGAGGGGCGGGGGAGGGGGGGATGTGAGCAAAACAGGAAACTGACGCTGCAGTTGATGTTTGCAGCCATCTTGGATCAGAATGGATCAGATGGGAGTTCTCGTCCTACAGGGCAGGCAAGGTGGAATTCTTGTTTCTGTGAGCCAGTTCCCAGCTAACTAGCTCTCAGAAAAAAAGGCTAGCTTGCTCCTAAATCTATGTCACTAATGGGCCAGTGCTCCCATGTTCCCGCCTGGGTGATGAGTGGTAGGTATGGGCCGGTGAATACATCTGCATGGCCACTGCCAGGGGAGCTGATAGGCCAAGTGTCCAGGGACATATTGGGGAGCATATGCAGTCCTTGGAGCAAAGGGTCACAGTACATATGGCACCATGAAGGACTCAGGAGCTCTCATAGTAGGGAGAGACAAACATGAGATGCAGATGTTCCTTGGCTTAAGATTCAGGAAGCCCGCTGTCAAAATCATCCCAAATAGAAATGAACTTAACCTACCTAACCCACTGAACATCAGGCTTAATTGCACAGGGGAATCTCATTGTTTACTCTGGTGATCTGCTGGCTGGCTGGAAGTGGGGGCTTGCTGCCACCATCCAACATTGTGTTAGAGTAGCATATTGTATGTTGCTAGTATGGGAAGCGATCAGAATTCAAAATGTTTATTTATTTATTTGCAAGGAGCAGGGGCAGGGAGAGGAAGAGAGAAAGGGCATATGAGGGCTTCCTGCAGCAATCACAAGTTAAGGACCATCTATCATCTATACAATTATACTCAATTAAAAATTCATGACACATCTTATGAAGACTCCACATACTTAGGCTGCAAGGTCACTGAGAAATGCTGCTGGAGTTGAGCTGAAAGCCTCCTCCATGAGGACCAGCTGACAGAAAGCTGGAAAAAGCTACACTGCATGAAGTTCAATGGGAGAGAGAGAAAACACCAGTGAAGGTACTCAACAGTGAACACTGCAAGCTTTAAATTTGGCCAGCCAGGCCAAATGAGCCAACGGGTGCAAAAATGGCATGTCTGTTATGGGGGAAACCAACTGCTCTCTAATTGGACTGGAGGCCTGCTCCATGGGAGGGAATACATCCCTGATACTGAAAACCTATGACAGGGGTAGTCATGAGCCCTAGGGGTGTAATGTCTGCTGGTGTCTGGCTAAATGTATATACTATGCTCTCCAAACTTCCCAGTAAGCACTTCTCTTAATGTCCATACCCATATATTAATGCTACTCTCACTTTTGGTTAGAGAAGCTTCTCTTTTCAGATGGTGGTGACCTTGGGATGACTTGGAAGGTACCATGGTGCTGAGGAGAAGTGACAGAGCAGTGCTCAGCACTGAGACATCTCTAACACACCTTCCAAGGCTCAGGGTCCATTGCAGAAGAGGTGGTGGAAAGAATGTAAGAGCCAAAGGAAGGGTAGGACTCCTTACAACGTGCTCCTCCAGACACAAAATGGCCTGGATATCCATGACCTAGCAGTGCCTGAAACTACCTATGCATGACCATCATAATAGGAAGAAAAGATGATGACATCAAAATGAAAAGAGAGACTGAGGGGGGAGGGCACATGATGGAGAGTGGAGTTTCAAAGAGGAAAGTGGGGGGAGTGAGGGAAGTACCATGGGATATTGTCTATAATTAAGGAAGTTGTCAATAAAAAGATAAATTAATTTTAAAATAATCCATGACAGAGGGCTGGAGAGATTGCTTAGCAGTTAAGGCGCTTACCTACAAAGCCAAAGGACCCAGGTTTGATTCCCCAGGAACCACGTAAGCCAGATGCACAAGGTGACACATGCGTCTGGAGTTCGTTTGCAGTAGCTGGAGGACCTGGTGTGTCCATTCTCTCTCTCTTTCTCTCTGCCTCATTCTTTCTCTCTTTCAAATAAGTAAATAAATAAATAATCCATGACACAAAACATGGGCTGGGCAGGGTGGGATGGCTCAGTGGATACAGGGCTTCCCGTGCATGTATAACCTATGTTTGGATCCCAGAACCCATGTAAACCTTCATGTGGTCACTTGCATCAGTGATCGCATGGCTCCTATGCATCTATGGAGAGATGGCAGGCAGAGACAGGAGAACACCAGCTGTGTGGCATATGCAGTGGCAAACAGTAAGAAACCCTCCCTTAAATAAGGTGGAAGGCCAACACTCAAGGTTGTCCTCTGACCCTCACATGTGTACTGTGATACATACATGCCCACAGTCACAAATATTCACACACATTACACACACAAGTGTGTGCACACACACGACACAAAAATGTTGGTATCTATTTTTGCAAGGGCAGAAACAAGGATACCTATGACATGTATTAACTGTACGAGAGGCACAGACGTGGAGAGAAAGGGGATAAAGGAAAGCACTGAGGGTCGCCTTGGGTGGTCTGCTGATGCCACATCAAGGAGGGCCAAACCCAGAGGATGAGTCTGAAAACTCTCAACACCCCCTCCAGTTCCCCTAAGGAAAGTGAAAACCAACCCACGGAGTTGGAAGTTGGACCAATGTCCAAAGGGAAAGAATAAGCAGAAGTCTGGGCCTTTATCCTGTCTGATTCCTAGAACTGATGGAGCCAAGGGAGGCGTGGAATCGATGCTGCCCAGGAGGGAAAGGCCCATGGATTCGGTTCAGCGGCGATCAAGAAGACCCTGGTTCCCCTCCTCGCACAGCTGGTCCACCTGCATGGCCTCCGAGTCATTTTCTGTTGGGAGAAGTTCCGCGCTTTGGCACGTGGCCTCTACAGAGGTTCCTGCTGGAGTGACCAAGCCTGATCAAGTCATTCCCAGGCTTGGGATCTGCTAACAGAAGAAGTGAACTCAAAGGGAGGTGACTTCCCCCAGAGCGCCTTTGGCCTCACTACTTACCACTAGTGTTTTGCAGAATTAATTAGTACTTGGAATGGTCAATCCATTTTGTAAAATAACTTTTTAGAAAATATGGACAGATGCCTCTTCCATAAAAGCATAAAGAAAAACCCAAATTTCTACACCGAGAAAGGCATTGGTTTCCTTTTGATGTATTTTCTGGTATTTTTATCTGTTCATGGATAGACTTTTACCCCTTCAGATCACTCTACATGTAAGCATATCCTAAGAATATGTCTCTGTGGATTATAAGGTTTCAACTTTTTAAAGATGGACATTTTATTTTCTTTTTATTTATATATACAGCTTTTTTTTTTTAAATTTAAGGATGGACATTTTATATTAAAATCTGGACACTGATGACTACCCCATGCAGAAGAGTTACTTGCAAAGTGACAAATAACATGCCAAGCCAATAATGCATGGACAGGAGAATTCATCCCAGCAAGCTCTGGTTATATTAAGTTCTATGGGAAGCTTTTTAAACTTAAGGATTCAACTTTTAAGCAATATGGCAGACGGCCTTCAAGGTGGCTCCCGCCGATGTGCCTCCCAGTCTTCATATCCTGCACTGTCTCCCTCGTTATACTCCATGGCCCAGAGCACACAGCAGAAGTGAAGGCCCATCTCTTCCAGGATTAGGTTCGAAGAGACTGTGATTTCCATCTGGGGCTCTGTCTTTCTGCCTTGTGTGCTCTCTTGAATCCCTCCCTCTGGGGGGATGAGATGCCCTGTTGGAGCCTGCTGCTGAGGTCTGTGCTAAACAAGTTCAGGGAACCAAAGCCAACACCACCATCAAAGCTTAGGAGTAGACTTCCAGCCTCGGGGAGCTTAGAGATGACTGTACAGGGGCCAGCAGTTTGAGAGTTTGAGTTTGTTTCTTCTGTGGGGCTGATCCAGGCCTGTAAGGTTAATCCTTTCCTGGACTCATGACTTAGAAACTCTGTGAGATAATACAAGTTGTTTTAAGATGCAGTGTTTTGGGTAATTTCTTGTGCGACAAAAAATGTAATGAACACAACCAGCTTTATTCTTTCCTTAGACAATGCAGATGTTCCTAACAGTCTGGCTCCCAAAGAAGAGAAGGAAGCTGGATAAGACAGGTGTGGCTAAGGCTGGCCTTCCTGCTAGAGACAAGGGCCCCTGAGCTGGCCTCTTCAGGTTGGCAGAGTGGCACTGGGCTACGGGGAGAACAGAAGCATAGTTATAAATGGTCTTATTTGTGATGGAGAAATGTTTTAAGCAAGATGATATTCAAGAGGGATCTGGCAAAAAGATAATCTTTCACAGTCGGCAGCAGTCTAAGCGAGTCTGACAGAAGTTTAGCGATATAAAATGATTTGTGCAAGATCCCAAGCTTTAAAAGGAAGAGCCCAAACTCATTCACATCCAGGCCCAAATCCAACATTTAGAAACCGTAAAAGCTGACAAGTGAAAAGACTTTATGGTTTACAAGCTCCATTTACACATACTA
>PVKW010033968.1:0-22813 GCA_004027895.1 Orientallactaga bullata | reverse complement strand
GCCAGCACTGAAACAGCTCTGTCACACCCTACAAGGCTCAGGGACCATTGCGGAAGAGGGGGCGGATAGAATGGAAGAGCCAAAGGAAGGGTATGACCTCTTACAATGCAACTGCCCACCTCAATATCCATGACCTCACAGTGCCTAGCAATACCTTCGCAAAACCCTCAAAATAGAAGAAAAAGATGATGACATCAAATTAAAAGAGAGACTAATGGAGAGAGGGAGGGGTTATGATGGAGACTTGAGTTCTAAAGTGGAATGGGAGAGGGAAGGGAAATATCAGGTGGGTTTTTTTTTGTATGTAAGTATAAAAGTCAATAAAAAACAATAATTTTTTAAAAAAACATTTGTATGCTCAAAAATGACTGCGTATATGAGGAAAATCAGAACGTGACTATGCATGCCAAAGGAAAGCTTACCTCAGCCGGGCATGGTGGCTCACGCCTTTAATCCCAGCACTTGGGAGGCAGAGGTAGGAGGATCACGTGAGTTCAAGGCCACCCTGAGATTACATAGTGAGTTCCAGGTCACCCTGGACTAGAGTGAAACCCTACCTCAAACAAAAAAGAAAGAAAGAAAGAAAGAAAGAAAGAAAGAAAGAAAGAAAGAAAGAAGGAAAGAAAGAAAGAAAAGAAAAGCTTACCTCTTTGTCAGCCTACAATAATATAAATAAATAATAACAGTAAGAAAACAGTAAAAAATAAAAGAAAGAAAGAAAAACATAGGTAAAGGTGAGAATATGTTTTGAAGAATTACTGTATTGTTAGATTCAATTACCCAGTTTTCAATTTAAAAAAAAAAAAAAAACATAAGGCAAACAAGGAAATGGTAAAGAATGCCCCATTGAGGAGGAAAAAGTTAACAAAAAAGTCCATGAAAAAAAGTCATGATAACAGAGCTGCACAGAGACTGTAGCATAACCTTGTAAAGACATGGAGAGAACTGAAGGAAAAGGTGGAGAAATAGGGAAAATGATGTGTGTGCTAAGTGAAAATATCAACAAAGAGATAAAAAAATGTAAAAGAAACCAAGAACTTCTGGGACTGAAAAGTATAAGGAACCATTCAGAAAAAGTAAACACAAGCATTCAAAGGCACATTTAAGTAGGCAAAAGGAAACTAGAGAATTTGAAGACAGGACAATGGAAATTAGTGAGTCTGGATTGCTGTATGAAAAGTGATTGAAGGGTCTGGAAAGAGTTAAAGCACTTGTCTGCAAAGCCTAAGGACCCAGGTTTGTTTTGCCAGTACCCATGTAAAGCCAGATGTGCAGAGTATCACATACATCTGAGTTTTTTGCAGTGGCTGGAGGACCTGGAGCACTCATTCTCTTTCTTTCTTTCCCTCCCCTCCATCTATCTATCTATCATCTATCTATCTATCTATCTATCTATCTATCTATCTCATTTCTATCTCTATCTCTCAAATAAATAAATAAAATGTTTTAAAGAAAAGAAAGGGGGGATCTTGGGAGGCAGTAGGAGGATCACTGTGAGTTCAAGGCCACCCTGAGTGTTGGGCCCTACATTGGGCAC
This sequence comes from Orientallactaga bullata, assembly GCA_004027895.1. Classification (NCBI taxonomy): domain Eukaryota; kingdom Metazoa; phylum Chordata; class Mammalia; order Rodentia; family Dipodidae; genus Orientallactaga; species Orientallactaga bullata. Next base: position 21,276 of record PVKW010033968.1, on the reverse strand, counting down.
CCTTTGCCGGGGTTTTTTCCCTCCACCACCGGCAGGTAGAGCGGAAGAGCGAGAGAACCGGGCCAGCCGCTTCTCTTGAGGCTGAGCAAGAAGGCGGGTGTCGGCGACTCAAACCCCTCCCCCTGCAAAACACCGGGGAGAAAAACCACATTGAGCCATGGAGACCGTCTAAGGTGGGAATCTCTCAGTTTATTGTCACGGGAAGGTATTTATATATTTTGAGGAAGGGGGCGGGAAGAGAGGATGAGAGAAAGGTATAAGGGCCAATAGTATTTCACCACGTCAGCAGCAGCTGGGCGGAGGCAGTTTCAGCTTAGGTGCTGAGTCACTCCAAGGACAGGTCATGAAACTCTACTCAGGCTCTGGAAGCTCGACTAGGCCTCACCAGGAGTAGGCCAAGACTGGCTGGGCTAACCATTAGGCTTCACACCGGGCAGGGCCCAACACCTGAGAATACATAGTGAATTCCAGTTCATCCTGAGCTAGATTGAGACCCTGCCTCAAAAAAAAAAGAAAGAAAGAAAGAAAGAAAGAAAAGAAAAGAAAAGAAAAGAAAAGAAAAGAAAAGAAAAGAGCTGCTCTGGAGGGTGCACACACATAGAGTGAGTAGGCCAGAGCTCCCAGCTCCTTCCCCACCTCCCACCAGTTCCCTGGTTCTGGTTCCCCTGCTGCTGGCTTGGGGTGGCCTGATGCCTGTGTGTGTGCTATGGAAGCAGGCCTTTTGCATGGGTTTCCTGATTTAACAAACCCTGGATCTGCAAATCCCTATTCCCCTGAGCCAGAGGGTACACAGGCCACTGTGGAAGCTGGTCTCTTACCCTGCCTCCTCAGCTTCCCAGCTCCTGGCTCCCCAAGCCCTGGTCCCTGTGTGCTGAAGAATGCATGCAACTGGAGTGAGTAGTAGACTAGAGCTCCCAGTTCCCTACCTCCCAGTTCCCCAGGTACCTTTGATGTACATGCAATCTCCACAATATACACATCTGTGGTTATAACCTCATCATACACCAATCTGGTTTACATTTAAAATAGTACACTCACTGAAGATCCTACAAGGACAAATAAGTACTTGTCCCCTCAATAGAATAAAATCTTTCCCCAAGACAATGAAAAAAAAAGTCAGAAAACTGAGAGATTTCCACAAAAGTATAATGAATGAATGAAAACCAACAATTGATTGAGCAGAATCTTCTCTTAAAGCACTCACTTTTGTCCCTAGGCTTAACATAATTGAAGAAAACCAGAGAAACATCAAAAGACATATAAATGAATTGAAGGTGAATCAACAAACAGAGGATGTCAATGACAAGCTGATTAAGTTTAATGAAGACATGATGAAATGCAAGAATAAATTCCAGTAAACATCAAGAAAATCAGACCTTGAACTGAAATTGTACCTCAAAAAAGACATGATGCAAACTAGCACAACAGAAAACAAAAATCAAATATAGCTTTTAAAACCCTCTCTAGAACCCCTAACTAACAAAGTCATTCATGTGGAAAACAGAACCTCTCAGCTGGAAGACAAGACAGAAGAAATTGATGGGGAGTCAAAAAACTTTGCTAAGTTCAAAAAAAATCATGCAAGCAGAATATGATGGAAGTGTAGGATACCCTAAACAACCAAACATGCAGATCATGGGTATACCAGAAGGAGAGAAAATCCAGGCCAGAGGCATAGAGAACATATTCAACAAAATCATTGAAGAAAAATTTCCCAATTTCACAAAAGAGAGGCCCATTTAGATACAAGATGCTTACAGAACACCAACAAGACAGGACCAAAGAACAAACTCCTCAAGGCACATCATAATTAAAACTGTTAACAGTGAAAACAAAGAGAGAGTGCTAAAAGCAGAAGGAGAGAAGCAACTAACTACATACAAAGGCAATCCCATCAGAATTGCCTCAGATTGCTCAATGGAAACCCTGAAAGCCAGAAGTGCCTGGAATGGAACACTTAAAAATCTAAAAAACTATGACTTACAACTCAAACCACTGTACTCAGTAAAAGTATCCCTCATAAAAGATGGTGAAAGGAAATATATATATATACTCTTTTTTCATTCAGGCAAGAAGAGAAAATAAATCTTTTTAAGAGACAATCACACACACACACACACACAAAAAAAAAAAAAAAAAAAAACAGAGATACAATAAGAAAACAAAACCATATGCCTATATCCCTGATGTTTTACATGCAAAGATCCTGAACAAATCCTCACAAAATGAATTCAACAACATATCAAAAGCATTATTCACCTTGATAGAGTAGGCTTCATCTCAGGGATGCAAGGATGGTTCAACATATGGAAATTGGCCAACTTAGTGCACCGCATAAATGAACTTAAATGCAAGAACCACATGATCATCTCAATTGATGCACAGAAGGCCTTTGACAAACAGAACAACACTTCAGGATCAATACACTGGAAAGAACAGGCATGGTGGGGAGGTTGTATCTCAACACAATAAAAGCTATATATAAAGCATTTAAAGTCCAAATAATTCTTAATGAGAAAAGACTCAAGGAATTCACATTGAGATTGGGAAAGAGACAGTGGTGCCCACTCTCACCACTGCTCTTCAATGTATTACTAGAAGTCCTAGCTCAAGCAATAAGGCAGGAGAACGAGATAAAAGGGATACAAATTAGAAAGGAAGAAGTCAACTTAGCCCCATTTGCAGGTGACATGATTCAATGAATAAGTGACCCAAAAGTCTCCATCTCAAAATTTCTAAAGATGATTAATTCCTTCAGTACAGTGGCAGGATACAAAATCAACACACAAAAATCAGTTGCCTTTCTATGGGCAAGGGACAAATACACCAAGAAAGAAATCAGTGAGGCTATCTCATTTTCAATAGCAACAAAAAAAGTTGAATACCTTGGGATAACACTAACCAAGAATGTGAAATACCTATATAAAACATAAAAAAAAAATCTCAAGAAAGAAATCCAAGAGGAATTGAGAAGGTGGAAAGACTTCCCATGCTCCTGGATAGGTAGAATTAATATTGTGAAAATGGCAATTCTACCAAAAGGAATACACAGAGTTAATGAAATATCATTAAAATTTCTAGCATCATTCTTCACAGAGATAGAAAATTTGATCTCGAAATTCATATGGAATGGCAACAGACTTCAGGTATCCAAACATATCCTCAGGGCAAAAAAAAAAAAAAAAAACTCTGGGGCTGGAGAGATGGCTTAGCAGTTAAGTGCTTGCCTGTGAAGCCTAAGGACCCCGATTTGAGGTTTGATTCCCCAGAACCCACGTAAGCCAGATGCACAAGGTGGTGCATGCAGTAGCTGGAGGCCCTAGTGCACCCATTCTCTCTCTCTGTGTGTCTGTCTGCCACTCTTAAATAAATAAACAAACAAAAATTAAAAAAAAAAAACCTGGAGGTATATCAGAAAGAGAACAATTTGGCTCCAAAAGCGTAGCAGGTATTTTCAACAAAATCATAGAAGAAAATGTCCCCAAAATAGAGAAAGTGATGCCAATACAGTTACAGAAAGCCTACACAATATCAAGCAGACAAAATCAGGAAAGAACCTCTGACTGTCATATTATAATTAAGCTATAAAACACACAAACCAGAGAAAATGTACTGAAAGCAATTAGAGAAAAAAAATCAAGTCACATACAAAGGCAAGCCCATCAGGATAGCAGCAGATTACTCAACACAAACTTTAAAAGCCACAAAGGCTTGGATAATGTATTCCAAATTCTGAAAGATGACATCTGTCAACTAAGATTACGTTATGCAGCAAAGCAATCCATCCAAATTGGCAGAGAAATAAAGAAATTTCATACACACACACACACATACACACACACACACACAAAAAAAAAAAACAGGCTAAAGGGATATATGAACACTAAACTAGCCCTACAGAAAATACTTGAATGGATCCTCCATGTTGAAGAGAAAGAAAAACACATATAAGGAAACAGGGAAAAATAAAGCATACTCAAATAATAGTTAACACAAGAGAGTAAAGGAAAATCCAAAATAACTACAAAACAAGAAGAGTGGCAAGAATCAATACATACCTTTTAATAATAACTCTTAATACCAATGGCCTCAGTGACCAACCGAAGGACACAGGTTTGCAGACTGGGTTAAAAAACAGGATCCTTCTATTTGTTGCCTCCAAGAAACTAACATTCCCATAAAAGATGGACCCTATCTTAGGGTGAAAGGATGGAAAATGGTGTTTCAAATAAGTGAGCTTAGGAAACAAAAAGGTGTAGTTATTCTAATATCTGATAGGGTAGACTTCAAACCAACATTCGTAAGGAAAGATAAAGAAGGACATTTTATACTGTTTAAAGGAACACTTCACAGGAAGACATTACAATTCTAAACATATATGCACCTAACATGCAGGCTCCCAGTTTCATCAAACAAACACTATTAGAATTAACGTCACAGTTGTAGTGGGTGACTTCAATACCCCACTCTCATCAACTGACAGGTCATCCTGGCAAAAAATAAACAGGGAAGCATCTGGATTAAATGAGGTCATAGAACAAATGGACCTAACCAATATCTACAGAACATTTCATTCAAATGCGGCAGAGTACACATTATTATCAACAGCACATGGAACATTCTCTAAAATAGACAATATATTAGCACAGAAAGCAAACCTTAGAAAATATAGGAAAATTGAAACAATTCCTTGCACTCTATCTGATCACAATGGAATTAAACCACAAATCAGCAACATGAAAAACTATAGAGCATACACAAACGCATGGAAAACTAAACAATACACTACTAAGTGATGAATGGGTCAATGAAGAAATCAGGAAGGAGAGCTGGAGAGATGGCTTAGCAGTTAAAGCACATGCCTGTGAAGCCTAAGGACCCAGGTTCAATTCTCCAGGTCCCATGTAAGCCAGATGCACATGGTGGCACATGCATCTCAAGTTCGTTTGCTGTGGCTAGAGGCCCTGATGCATTCATTCTCTCTCTATCTCTCCCTCTCTCTGTCTCTAATGAATAAAAATAAATCTTAAGAAGAAATGAAGAAGGATATCAAAATATTCCTAGAATCAAATGACAATAAGAACACAACATACCAAAACCTTTGGGACACAATTAAGGCAGTCCTAAGAGGGAAATTTATACTTTAAGTGCCTAAATTAAATTAGAAAGGTCACAAGTAAACATTTTAATGCTGCACCTTAAGGCCTTGGTAAAAGAAGAACAGGGCAAACCAAAAATCAGTACATGGGAAGAAATAATAAAGATTAGGGCAGAAACTAATGAAATAGAAACCAAAAAGAAAAAAAAAAACAATTAATGAAACAAAGAGTTGGTTCTTTGAAAGGATAAACAAGAGTGATAAACCTTTAGCAAACCTGACCAGAAGAAGAGAAGACACAAAAATTAATAAAATTAGAGATGAAAAAGGCACCATTACAACAGATTCCCATGAAATTCAGAAATTCATGAGGACATACTTTAAGAACATATACTCCACTAAATTTGAAAATCTGAAAGAAATGGATGATTTTATTGATGTATATGACCTACAAAAATTAAATCAAGATGAGATTAACCACTTAAATAGAAATATTACAAGTACAGAGATCCAAGCAGTTATATATTTTTTTAAAAAGTCTCCTAACTAAAAAAAGTCCAGATCCAGATGGATTATTTACCAGTGAATTTTAGCAGACCTTCATGGAAGAACTACTACTAACACTTCTCATACTTTTCTATAAAATGGAAAAGAAAATAATTCTACCAAACTCCTTCTACTAAGCCAACATCACTCTGATGCCAAAACCAAAGACAGAACAAAAAAAAAAAAAAAGGAAATTAGAGACCAATCTCCCTCATGAACAGAAATGCAAATATTCTCAACAAAATATTGGCCAACAGAACACAAGAATATATCAAAAAGATCATTCACTCTGACCAAGTAGGCTTTATCTCAGAGATGCAGGGATGGTTCAACATATTAAAACCGATAAATGCAATACACTATATAAATGGACTTAAAGACAAAAGTCACATGGTCATCTCAATAGATGCAGAAAAGGCATTTGACAAAAATCCAACATCTCCTTATGATAAAAGTCCTACAGAAACTGGGAATAGAAGGAACATATATCAACATAATAAAGTCTATTTATGACAAACCTACAGCCAACGTAATACTAAATGGAGAAAAACTTAAAGATTTTCCACTAAAATCAGGAACAAGACAAGGATGTCTACTGTCCCACTTTTATTTATTATAGTACTGGATGTCTTAGCCATAGCAATAAGGCAAGAGACACACATAAAAGGGATCAAGTTGGAAAGGAGATTAAATTATAATTATTTGCAGATGATGTGATTCTTTACATAAAGGACCCTAAAGACTCTACCAGCAAATGGTTAGAGCTGATAAACACTTTGAGCAATGTAGCAGGACACAGAATAAACTCACAGAAATCAGTAGCTTTCCTATATACGAACAACCATACTGAGTATGGGATACCTTCCAGTTGGCTAGGGATGTCCCTGATGCCCGCAAAACATTATAGGCTATTTACCATGCTCTTGGTTTCCCACCAGAAATAGATGCTAAGACCCTGTTGCTGAAGACTCTCCATGGCTATGCTGCAAGGTCATTGAGAAATCAAGGTGGGGCTGAGCTGAAAACTTCCTCCCTGTAGACCAGCTGACAGAAAGCTGGAAAAAGCTGCACTGCATGTAGTCCTGTGGGAGACATAAGTCATCAGTAGTGAAAACAATGGACACTGCAAGCCTCAAGTTTGGACAGACAGGCCAAATGAACCAATGGATGCAATAGTGGCATGTCTGTTATGGGGAAAATTAACTTTTCTCTAATTGGATTGGACGCCTACTCTATGGGAAGAAATACATGCCTGGTACTGAAAACCTAATCAAAGGCATGTGGTGGGGGAGATCATGAACCTTTGGGGTATAAGGCCTGCTCTTATCTGGCTGCATGTATATATTATGCTCATCAAACTGCCTGGTAAGCACTTAATATTCATACCCATATATTCATGATACTCTCACTTGTGGTTAGAGAAGTTTCTCTTTTCAGATGGCAGTGTCCACTGGGATGACCCAAATGGCACCATAGTGCTAAGAAGAAGTGACAGAGGAGTGTTCAGCACTGAAACATCTCTATCACACCTCCCAAGGCTCAGGGTCCATTGTGGAAGAGGTGGCAGAAAGACTGTAAGAGCCAAAGGAAGGGTAGGACTGTTTACAATGCAATCTTCCACACAGATATTGGCTTCGATATCCATGACCTCACAGTGCTTAGCAATACCTTCTCAAGAGCTTCATAATAGAAGGAAAAGATGATGACATCAAATTAAAAGAGAGACTAATGGAGAGAGGGAGGGGATATGATGGAGAGTGACTTTGTGAAGGGGAAGTGGGGGAGGGGAGGGAATTATCATGGTTTATTGTCTGTAAGCATGGATGTTGTCAATAAAAAAGGTTAAATAAAGTTAAAAATAAATTTTTTGTTTGTTTGTTTGTTTTTTTGGTTTTGCAAGGTAGGGTCTCACTCTGGTCCAGGCTGACCTAGAATTCACTATGTAGTCTCAGGGTGGCCTCGAACTCTCGGTGATCCTCCTACCTCTGCCTCCCGAGTGCTGGGATTAAAGGCGTGTGCCACCACGCCCAGCTCAAAAATAAAATATTTAAAAAAAAAATCAAATGACAAAAAATGTTGGTGAGGATGTGAGGAAAGAGGAACCATTATGGGAATCAATATGGAGATTACTGAAAAGGATGACTATAGAGCTACCAACAGACCCAATTATTGCCTTACTGGGCATTTATCCTAAATTTTCCGTGCATCAATTCAGAGATATCTGGTCAATCATGTTTATAGCTGCTCAATTCATAATAGCTAAGAAATGGAATCAACCCAGGTGCCCATCATTGGATGAATGGATAACACAATTCCACAATGGAATTCTACTCAGCAGTAAGAAAAACTGATACAATGAAATTTGTAGAAAAATGGACAGACTTGGAACAGATCATACTCAGCAAACTCACACAATCACAGAAATGCAAATGCACATGGCCTCCACTCATCTGCAGTTCCTAACATGGACCAGATGGAGTTGCCGACATACCTGATAGCCAACTCAAGGCCCAGACAACAGGGATGGAAGGGTTTGGGAGGATGGGTAGGAGAGCATGGGGGGAAACAAAAACAAAACCAGAACCCAAATGAACTGGTACCATAGTAACCTTTATCCTTGGAAATAGACAAAAAGATATAACCCTCAACAGGAGTAAGGGGGAGCACCTGAAAAGAAGGGCCTGGAGAGGGTAGGATGAAGCCTAAGCTTAAATTTTTTTTTTTTTTGTCTCTGGCCTATAACTCCCAGAAGTTGGTTGCCAATCACAATGAGCTGTTGATCAGAGAGACCTATGAGATCCCCAAAATAAGACAGGCTTCTATGAAAGCACTTGATTACTTTTGCCTGAGGCAAAAGGTAAGACCCTATTGCTGAAGACACCATATGCTGCTGACACAGATCATGGAGAGACCTGGCTGGAATCCAGAAGAGAGCCAGTCCCCAGACCATTAGCCCATCTAGTGCTGGAAAGTGTGACATGAGCTACTGGGGGGAAGTGGCCCACAATGGTCTGAAAAACCAGAGGTCTCAACTACTCAGAAGCAAACATCCCAACACAATGCACACACCAGTGCAATAGTGGCACACAGCCTTGGTGGGTAACCAATAGATTTCTGATTTGCTAACAGATCCACCCAGTGTAAGGGAACCCATATCTGGAATTGAGAACCAGATCAGAATCCTATGGAGACAAAGATTATGCTGTCCAGTGTCTCTCTCACTAGTCTTTGGCTAAAAGAAGGGTTACATACATCAAGTTCTTCCTAAATTAATAATTCTCATCCTATTTAAACTATGCTGACTTCACTCTCCATTGGGCAGTCTGTTCTTCTTTTTCAGAACGTAGAGAGCCCCAAAGAGATAAACTAACCCTTGCACTTCAGCCAAGCCACAGCTGAAACCACAGAGGAATTGGGGAGATGAGCAAGAGCGCTGCTTCCATGCTGAACCTGATAGTCAGCCCCAGGGTGAAGGAGACAGACCCTGAGGATATTCAACACTTACCAAAGCAGAGATCCAGAGGCTCCTAAGAGCTCATCACTGAAGTAGACTTAAAACTCACCCACCATGGCTCAGGGAATTTTTCAGAAGAGGGGGAAGAAAGATTGTAAGAGCCACAGGTTGAGGCATCATGCCCAGACATATTGCCTCCACCCAAAAACTGACTGCTGCTCCCACAATGCATAACCCACAACCCTATGGGGAATACTTTTGACCACACCAAGGAGGGTCCCCAGTGGAATGGGGGAAGCGACAAGGGAAAAGAAGGTATCAACATATGAGGTACCCATACAAAATATGTTGTTAATCATAATAAGAAGAAGAAGAAAAGAAAAGGATTAAAGAATTAAGAGACCTATAGAACATCATGAAGTGGACTAAAGTATGTGTATTATGGGAACTTCAGAGAGGGTAAAAGACAAAACTAGGCAGGGAGACTATTGGGAAATAATTGGCTCAGAACTTCACAAATTTAATGAAGTTATATGAGTATAAATTATATAAATCCAAGAAGCTTAATAAACTCCAAGTAACATACTCACACCAAGACATGTGATCATCATAATCTTGAGGGTTGTAGAGTGCTTGCTCTGGGTTCAATCCCATACATAGAATACTGAGCATGATGGCACATGCCTGTACTTCAAGTACTCAGGAGGCAGAGGCAGAAGGATCAGAAGTTCAAGGTTATCTTGAGCTACATGGGAAATTTGAATCCAGCCTGGGCTACACGAGACTATGCCCTAAAATAAATAACTCTTGAAAGACAGAGAAGGCAGCAGGAGAGAAATGATTAATCAATCCCAAAGAAGGGATCTTAAAATTATCAGCAAATTTCATATTTCAAACTCTGGAATCCCAAAGGCAGTGGAAAGATATATCTAAGCACTAAAGGAAAAATAAGATGTCAACTAAGAATTTTATATACAGCAAACTCCACTACTTAACAGCATTCTCAGGTCAACAAAAGCTGCTTGCATACATTACTTCTAGCCCTGCCCTAGTAAAATGCTCAAGGAAAGAAATTAAAGGACTTGAAGCCATATGAAAAAAATAAAGATCTCAATAATGTGATTATGTGGGCAATTCAAATCATGCACTTTTTGTATGTAAGTATAGAAGTTGTCAATAAAACAAATCATTTAAAAAAAGGTAGTACAATTATGACTTTGCATTATGGCTCCACATTTTGTTCTCTACATAATTTAGGAGACTAGTGCTCTTAATTGAGTTGTTCGTCAATGTTTTGGGCACATACTATACAAAGATGTGATTTGTGACACAACTGGAAAGAGCAGAAACAGAGCTGTTAAAGGACCAGAATATCTGTATGTAACTGGAGTTAAGCTGTTGTAAATGCAAATTAGAGTATTATAACTGCAGGTTGTAAAATGTAATCCCCATACCATCCACAAAGAAAAGAGCTATAGAATATATTCAAAAGGAAATAAGAAAGGAGTTAAGTGTTCCACTTCAAAAAATTAAGTAAACATGAAGGAAGATGGTAATGCGGGAAATAAGGGACAAAACAACCTACAAAGCAAAAAGGAAAATAGCAGAAGTCCTCCTTATTAGTAGTTACTTGTTTTTAATCAGACCAACTACGCCTCTTTGAATTAAAAAGGACAATGAAGCAGAGTTCCAGGCGATCCTAAGAGCTCATCAGTGAAATAGACTTACAACTCACCCACCACCACTCAGGGAATTTTGCAGAAGGGTGGAAAGATGGTAAGAGCCACATGTTGAGACATCATGTCCAGAGGCATTTCCTCCCCCCCCCCCAAATAACTGACTACTGCTCCCACAACGCATAAACGACAACCCCATGGGGAATACCTGCAACCCCACTAAGGAGCATCCCCAATGGAATGGGGGCAGGAACAAAGAAAAAGAGGGTCCTAACACATGATGTATCCATACAAAACATCTTGTTAATAATAATAATAAACATTTTAAAATAAATTAGAAAAAAGGACAATGTTTCCTAAGTTATTATCAGCAAATGAAAAACATCTGTAGGGTATGCTAGAGCACTGACTTCATTCTCCTATGGCGGGGGGGAGGCAGTGGAGATTTCCATGCAGAAAGGACAAATCAGAAAGTATACAGTGGTCATTTGATTCAGATGAGACAAGGACAGGATTTTCAAATGGATACAAATTGTCTATAATATAGAAAGTTGGCTCAATTCATGTTTACTAGTTTGTATGTAATCTGCTTCATTGTCAGGACATGTAGGCATGAGGAGATAGACATATGTGGTATCATGAGTGTGCATGACCACAGGAGCATTACAGGAATCACGACATTTGAGCTGTTTGTCAGTGTGTTTCCCTCAGCTTGTGGAAGAGGTAGATCATCAGCACAAATTACAGAAGAAACACTCCTCACAAGACCAACATAAGATAAAGAGTGATGTGAGCAATGTAAGTTGACAAATCAGCATCAATGCTGATATCCATAGGAAATTAGTGCTACTGATTTTTTGGGTCAGAGTTCTTTGTCGCATGAACATGAAGAATGACAAATGCAGACAGAAGGGCAGCAAGTGAAAGTTTTACTGAGAAGTTAAGTAACAACTCCTTAAGAAAGACAGGGAACCAAAACGTGGGTTGCCAGGGCGAGCCCCTTATTTAGAGTTTCTGTGTGCTGGAGGGCAGCAGGAAGCACAGCGGAAGCCTCAGCCATGCCCTCAATAAGACGCCATTCAAGACATCAAATTAAAAGAGAGACTAATGGAGAGAGGGAGGGGATATGATGGAGATTGGAGTTCTAAAGTGGAATGGGGGGAGGGGAGGGAAATATCAGGTGGGGTTTTTTTGTATGTAAGTATAGAAGTTGTCAATAAAAAAATAATAATTAAAAAAAAATAAGACGCCATTCAAGACATGCAGGAGGAAGGAGAAAGAGCTTGGGAAGCCCTGCTTGTAAAGGTAGGTGTTGCCAAGGAGCAGCACTTAGGCCTGGGGCTCTTTCCAGGAGCTCACACAAGCTCCCTGGGTCTGAGGGTAGCTACGGCAATCTTCTTCAGGCCCCTCCGAGGAGCTCAGTGGATCTGCCAGGAGCAGATGTTGAGATGTCCATGTTGAGAACATGAACAGCAAGTATGACACAAATGGGAAACTTGCAAAGACCAAGAGAAAGCCGAGCCGCAATCATGTGTTGGCATTGCACACTGACCCATCTGAAGAGTAATTACTTTAAATACAAGTGGAGTGGCCCCAGCTAAAAGATTTCAAGAGACTGAAGACTGGAAAACACATGAGACAACTGGATGCTGTCTACAAAAGACTCAAATAGATCCAAAGACACAAATCAATTGAAAGTAAAGGATGGATAAAAACATGTCATGGGCTGGAGGGATGGCTTAGCGGTTAAGGCACCTGCCTCCTAAGCCTAAGAACACTGGTTCCAATCTCCAACGGTTCCAATTTCCAGATCCCACGTTTAGCCAGATGCAAAGTGACCCAAGGGTGCACTTGACCACAAGGGGGCACATGCATCTGGATTTCGTTCGCAGCAGCTGAGAGTCAGCTGGTGCGCCTGTCTCTATCTGTCTTCCTCTCTCTCTCTGTATGTCTCTCTGTGTCTCTCTCCAAGAAAAAAAAATGTCATGCGAGCAATAACTAAAAGAAAGCAGGAGTGACTAAAGTAATAGGCTTTAAGTAAAAGAAGATTATTAGAGATTAATGATACTATGCAATCAATAGAGCAAAATTATATAAAAATTATATAAAATTTATATATGCAAATTATATAAAAACTCAAATCATGTCTAATAATAGACCGTCAAAATATAAGAAGGAGGGCTGAGGATATAGCTAGGTCATAAATCACTTGGCTACTATGGGCAAGACTCTGAGTTCATATCTCAGCTAGACATATGATAATGAGAGATAGATAGACGAATGATAGATATATAGATGGATGGATAATAGATAGATAGATAGATGATTGATAGATAGTTTGAAGAACTAGCCAGGCATGGTGCCACATGCCTTTAATCCCAACACTCAGGAGGCAGAGGTAGGAGGATCACCATGTATTTGAGGCCACCCTGAAACTACATAGTAAATTCCAGCTCAGCCTGGACTAGAGTGAAATCCTACCTCTAAAAACCAATAAAATAAAAGAAAAGAAAATAAAAGAAAAAGAAAAACTGACATCCAAGAAGAAATAGATAGTTGTCCAAAAATAGATAGAAGGCAAATAATGAAGTAAACTTTACACTATAAATTAATAGATTTAACAAATATATATATATATATATATATATATATATATATATATATATATATGACACTCTAATCCAAAACAACACGATGCATATCCTTTTTGAAAATGCATCAGATATTTTCCAGGATAAACCATATGCTATGTCACAAATTAAGTGTCATTCTATTTAAATGGATAGAAGCCATACAAAGTATTTTCTTCTACCATAATGGGATGAAATTAGAAATGAATAACAGAAGTAATCCTGGAAAATCTATGCGCTTGTGGAAACAAAACAACCAATGGACAAAGAATAAATTAAAGGGAAAAATCAGAAAATGCTTAGAGATGAGTGGAAGTATGAACATAATATACTAAAATTTATGGGACTCAGTGACAACACTGCTAAAGGAGAAATGTATAGGAATTTAAAAAGAACATACTCACTTCATATTCTAAAATGAATAACACAGAGAAGATTCACATAGGTCTTATACAGAGATGACACCCACATTCATAAAATATTCCATATTTTAGAGTTAATCTGGGGGCTGAAGTAGTTAAAAGATCTTGCTTGTAAACCCTGCCAGCCTGGGCTTGATTCCCCACATAAAGCCAGACGCACAAAGTGGAGCATGCGTCTGGAGTTAGTTTGCAGTGGCAAGAGGCCTTGGCATGCCCATTATCTCTCTCTTTCTCTCCCCCCTTTCTCTCTTGCTTTCTCACTTTCTCCGTCCTTGAAAATAAATAAAAATATTTAAAAATAAATAAAATAAAATTAGTCTGAAGTCAGAACCAAGTGGGCCAAGAGGTACTTCTCCTCACTGGAAATTTCAGGGCAGTGCTTCTCTCCACACACACAGCAACCTCACAAGATCAGGAGAACCTGAAGGAGAGGCGAGTGTGCATATGTGCATGTGAGGGGATATGGGTGTTGGTATGGGTGGCAGTGCACATGCATGTGGAGGCCAGGGGTCAACAGTGGGTATCTTCCTCAATCACTCTTCAACTGACTTTTTTTTTCCAAGTTAAAGTGAATGTTTAATGCATCTGCAGGAACAGAAGGAGTGCTTACACTTTAGACACTTTTTAGATGTTACTTTCTTCACAGAACTTGCCCTTGGTTCCGTCTTCTCCATCTTCCTCAGAGCCTTAAACAGCAGTCACTGTTCTTACAGATAAACCACTGCTCTGTTTAACAGTAAAATCGTTTCTATTTCCCATCATTATCTACTTCCGCATTATTATTCCACATTATTTCACATTATTATACTACTTCCACAGTAAGGTTTACTCCACTTAAACGAGCAGATCGCATAGTTAGAGCAGACAGCAAGCAGTCCAATTCATGTGAAAGAATGCTAGAACCCCAAAGATTTTAAGTTTGGAGTGTTTACTGGCAAAACCTTATTTTTTCATATTATTAATGTCAGTAACAGAAATTAAAACTACTTTAATGAAATAGGAACCTGTCATTAAATTTAATTAAGTAATTTTTAAATATAAATACAATGTGTTTCCTGACTAGCATTAGGTAAATAACTAAACTGTTTATCCAGAATTTTGGTCTCAGAGAAAAAAGTTGGAGACAGTTTCAAAGGTACTTCATATTATCAAGTCTATCAAGGAACAAATTTTTTGGCATATGCTACAGTGTGATTGACTGCAGGAAACTATGCTAAATCAAAGAAGCCAGTTACAGACAGACAGACATTGGATGACTGCAGTGATACGAAGTATTCAGTGCACAGTCATGGAGACAGAAAGCAGAACGTTCGCACCAGGGCCTGACTAGAAGAGGAGTGCGAAGGGGCTTAAGGGGCAGTATTTAAGTTGAAGCATTTCAGTATTACAAGGCGAAGAGAGCTATGGAGGTGGGTGTCATTAAAATGTACACTTAATTACCATTAAAATAGTAGCTTTGTGTTCTATATAGTTTATCACAATAAGAAGAGAAAGACTTCTGGCCTAGAGAGATGGCTCAGCAGTTAAGTGCACTTCCTACACAAATATGAGGGCCTGAGACCACGGAGTTCAGATCTCTAGAACCCACAGAGACAGCTGGAAGTGGACACACATCTCTGTAACCCCAGTTCTGTGGGGTGTGGATACTGGAAAATCACAGGGACTTGGGAACAGCAAGCTCTTGGATCAGTAAGAGACACTGTCACAAGGAAAAACAGGGTGAGTGATGGAAGAGTACACGGGATGTTCTCCAGTCTTCACAGAAAGAAAAAACTAGAGAGACTGCTATTTAAAATTTGGAGTTGGTACAGAGGAAGGTATGAGAACATCACTAAGCTATTAGGGACGTCTCACTTCCGAAGAATCAAGTGTGTCACGAACCCCTTAATTGTGTTGCCCCTTCTCAAAAGCTGGGAAGGAATTGACGTTGAAATGTGGAGCGTCCTTGCACCAGCGTGGCAGAACATCACAAGGAAGTCGCTGTTATCTTGATCCCTGTACCTGAACAAATCTTCTCCTCATGTTTGTTGTCGCACTTTGATCTGTGCCACCAGCCAGCAAGCTACCCTACATGGCTCTGTAAACTTCTCCCCTTGCCCTCGACCCCAGGGGTGACCTGGTGTGCTGGTGACTCCTGGCTGAGGTAACCGATACCGCAGTGTAATAATGGCAACTGTCAGATCTTTCCCTTTGATCTTCCTCCATCTGCTGTGAAGCGGCTCTCTCCACTGTCTCCTACCAGGTATCAAAACCTCAGATAAAGGGGGAAGGAGTTTTCTGAAGCATTGCATGCCCCCTGTAAGAAATCCAATTATTTATGGTCACAGGAGCCATTTTCTTTGAGTGCATTGGAAAGTGACCTAAATAGACAGTTTTTTCTTCTACAACTAACATCTTCCTTTATCCCACGTTTACAATCTTAACAGTCCTTTCCCTCCTTCAAGATGAAGACAAAAGTTAGCAAAAATGAGGTTGTGCCAAGTTACGATGCAGGCAAGGCCTAAGATATTAGAGCTCTATTTAAGGTTCTGTCTACATCTTTTTTTAAAAATCATTCCTAGGACTAAAGCTGAAGTGATGGGTAGAGGGGCACACATGTGCCTCTATGTGCATGTGGAAGTCAGAGGACACCACTGCATGTTTAAGTCAGGGTCTCTCATTGTTCTCTACTGCATTCACCAGGCTAGCTGGCCCATGAGCTTCCAGATGATTCTCCTGTCTCTGCATTCCTTCTTATCATATACATGCTGGGATTACAGATGCCTACTGCAGCTTCTGGCTTTACATGGGCCCCAGGAATCCAAAGTAAGGTATTCACTTTGTGGCAAGCACTTTACCCACTGAGCCATCACCCCAACTTGTGGCCAGCCTGGCAGAATGGGAAAAGCATAGGAACTCTGGATTTGAAGATGCCAGGTCTGCAGACAAGCTCCACCCTTACCTAACAGGACCAGGTGGATACATGTAGAAAATGTCCATATTCTGTCAAGGCTCAGTATGTTTATGTACAGAATGGGAATTATTTCTATCTTCAGGATTGTACTTAGGATTAAGTGAGGAAATGTGCAGCATAGCCACAAGCACCCGCCATCATGTTTTTTAGCAAATCCTGATTTTCCATCTCTCCTCTACCTTTTAGGTTTCACTACAATTACAATATACTGGAGCTGCAAGCCGAGCTCAGTTGATAGGGCTCTGATTCTCAAAGCCCTGGATTTGATCCCACATAACACTGGACATGGTAGTGCATACTAGGAATGCCAACACTTGGGAAGTAGACACAGGAGGATCAGAAATTCAAGGTCATCCTCAGCTACATAGGGAGCTTAAGACCAGCCTGGGCTACATGAGCTCTTGTGTCAAATGAAAGGAGAGAAGAACGAGGGAGAAGGAAAAAGAGAAAGGAGATGAGAGCAAAAGAAAAAAAATATAACATTCTTGTTTATGAGAGCTGCATTTGTATTCTTAATTTTATGAGACTTACTCCCTTTTCTAAAGATATATCAGACGGAGAACTAATTTACCAATGAATGTAAAATGCATTGCTACTAGAGCTGGTGTGTAATGTTAAATAGCAGAGCTAGCAAACCTAATCATGCATCAGGGCAAAATAAAATGTTACTCATGTGCTCAAGCTTGACGGCTCACTACAATTTCTTTTCACTTGAGAGAACCTGAGTATATGAATCACTCTCCCTCCTTTACTTCTCTAATCAAGTTTCACTAGTCTTTATTTACAGTTCCATGGTGAGGATATCGATAAAATAAAATTTATTTTCTTTTTGGTGATAGGCTCCATCAGCCTCCCCCACCCACACACACGAACTTTTAAGTTGGCCTCTCAGCTGAAACTACAGAAGATGATTAACTTTTTTTGATCCACCCACCTATCTGCTACTATACACCCGAAAGCCAGGGTGAGCTTTTAAATTTCGTCTACTGAGATCTGGGAAGATGGCTCAGTGAGCAAAGAGCAATTTCTGTGCAAGCAGGAGGGCCTGAGAAGGCCTGATTCACCCTGGTGGGTTACTCAACAGGGAGTAAGAGACCAGAGAATCACTGGGGCTTGCTGGTCAGCCACTCTGACTGGAAAACTGGCCGCTCTGGGTTCGGTGAGGGGCTCCATCTCCAGGAAACGTGCATAAAGTGATATAGAGGACACTTGACCCGCTCCTCTGGCTCCGGGCTTGCATGCATCCCAGGAACCTGCACATGTATGTGTACACACACACACACACACACACAAATCAGCTGTTGATGGTGCAGGCGCCAAGCATGGAAGGACTCTGTAAGTTCTATGACAGGAACAGAAAGTCTTGATGGCAGCTTAACTTGGAAGGGAAAAAAAAAAATAAAGGAGTCTAAAATTGTTTCAGAATAATGCCTTTCCAGAGACACTTATGTCCCAGGAAGTACAAAATGTGCTTTCATGCACAGTTAAGACTAAGAGAATCACAGTCACTTTAAATAAGTAAATAGACAAGATTCAATGATGTTAAATATCAGAAGCTAATTTGAGCTTCTGGCATCAGAGCCCCTGCCTCCTCTACCAGTGTGGGTGGTGGATGCCAGATTTTCTTGAATTGGGTTGTCGTGAGGATTCAGGGCTTGGGTATCATCCATCACCCCTGGGAACAGGGAATGGTGAGTCAGTCTCCCATGGAGAAAGTACTCCCCAGGGAGAAAGCAAAGGAGCATGTCCCCTTGTGCATAACTGGGGCGCCATATGTATTGATTGATCTGTTGTTTTGTTCTTGCTTTAGACAAAGATAAACAGTCTACCGTGTGTGCAGTGTATGTAAGCAATGACTGATAAGTGAGGGTGGCAACCCCTGAACTTTCAGTGATTTAACACCATTAAAGGTTCATTTCCAGTTCACACAATGTCCAGTGTGGGCCCCGTGGCTTTCTAGAGCAAAGTCCTCCAAGTCATTGAATTGAGTTGCTTACAGCCACTGATATCACCCACCTGACCGCAGTTTTAGCTCTCAAGTCACTTCCACTGCCCTTCTGTCTAGAACTAGTGACCACCAGGGAGCAAGGGCTGAGTAGGCAGGGAGCCTGGGCTTTCAGCAATGTCCAATGGCTGGTTCTTCTCACTGGGCTTTTTATTAACTGGGGTGTGGGGACGGCAGTAACTAGAAGTCCTTGTGAAAGGTCTGGAAACCTATCTCCTTCTCACATGTGCAAACAAAGAAGCACTTGTGTCCTGCCTGCTTTTGAGAAGACAATTCTACAGCAGGCTACAGCAGTAGCAGCTACAAGCTCAGCAAATCCTTAGCAGTCCCAGGTGGCTCTAAGCTACCATTGAAGGGATACATTTTAACCTTAAGAGACAATCAATATTTTAGACATAACAAATACTCATTAGCCGACAATATTAGCATCTTCTTTACCAACGACTACTTTTTTCTCCAAAGTATTTCTGGAATCAAATGGAATTTAATCTCACACAACTCTGCTACTTCTGGTAAAAGCCAATATCTATACCCAAGTTTATCTGAAATATCCAGACACCTGGGGCCACAGATAGAGACAGATGAGACTGCTCCCATAAGCGCAGATGGCTGGTAAGCTTGTGATATCGCGGACTCATTTCCAGGTATGTGATCAGGTGTGACGGGGCCAAGCTATTTTCTTTTATGAACTTTTAATGTTTTTTGGCATACTTGAAAAGTGCAATAAAAATGAAAAAGTATTCATCAATATAAGTGTGTCTCCGTAATCCTGGTAATGTCATCAGTTATGTATGGCTCCCACAGGGCAGTGGGTTTCAAGAGAGTGGAAACTGAATACAACGACTTCGACGCTGCACTTCTCTTCAGCTCAGTCATGAGTCCCCTAGCACGCCCCGCCCCGCCCCTTCTTCGACCTTCCCCGGCAATCCTGTGCAAGCCACAGCGCTGGGCCGTGCAGGGACTCCGGGGACTTCCTCCAGTTCCCGCCAAGCGAGCATGCCTATTTTAAGAAGCAGCTGAGTCTAAAATGGCCAGTCGTTTCTCCAAGAGCCGTCAGCACAATTGCATTGTGAGTGTGACATACACATTTAGCCTTTCCCCTTTGGAACGTGTGTAATGGCTTGACATGTTGGATGCAGTGACCTCCCAACCCCGTTTCCGCAGCAGAGAAGCTGGGATAAAGACCAGGAGACGACGTTGGCTGGCCGCTGTGCTCAGGTCTTGAGACGAACCTTGTTCTTTTATCCCCATCCGGGCCCCTCGCCCTGGCAGGCCAGAAATGGAGCCTTATCCACTTGCAAAACCCTCCCTTTCCTGAAGGGGGCAGTTCTGAGAGCCACGGGCAAGCCTCTGACCTAACCCCGAACCCAAAATAAAAAGAAATGATCTACGCAGGGGGAAAAGCCGAAGAGCAAGAGACAGAACTGGGAGGAATGAAAGAAGTGTGAATGATGGGGCAGGAAGGGATGAGACTATGAACTTCCTGTGCAGGATGAGTGACTCTGGTATGCATGTGGCTGAGCTGGGGTCTCCGCATCACCCTGCCGTGACAGTAGGCTTGTCCCTGAACAAGTGTGAAGCCGTGAAGGGGCTCCTCTTAATTCTTCCTGGGTGACCTGGCTTCGGCTTTTGACTACCTTCTCTCTATGAAGACAGATGGAGCTAAGCATGTGGCCTCCTGCAAAAAGCCTCCCCTGGTTGCTCCTTTCCCAGCCCTTATCTGAGTGGCCAGTGCTTTCTATGGCCTGCTTGGCACAGCAGCTCTGGGCTATATCCGCAGAGACTGTATTCTCTGCACCCCTCTCTGGGGCCTGGGACAGTGATTGCACAGGAACCTGGGATTCCACAAGTCCCGTTCCTAGCACATATAATAAATGTCTAACAAACCAAAACATGAGGCCCCTACCCCTGGGGGGAAAGTAATAAGATGTACACAACACTCAGCATGGATGCATTCCTACATGCACACCCTGAGCTCAGGTGAGAGGAACTAACTTTTCAATAGCATTTGTAATTGTAGTTACAATGTCCACAGCGTCGTATGACTGTCCCCAGCTAGTGGAACCTTTGGGAGGTAGAGCCTTGCTGGATGAGGTCACTGGGGTCAAGCCTTGAGGTTTACATAGCCCAGCGCTCCCTCTTGCCATCTAGCTCATTCCCACTTCTTCCCAGATGGTGTGACAGGATGTGATGCTCTCCTGTCTATTCTTTTTTTTTTTTAAAGTGATTATTTAAGAGAGAGAGAAAGAAACAGAGGGAGAGAGAGAGAAAGGGCAGGCCAGGTCCTCCAGCCACTGCAAATGAACTCCAGACTCATGTGTTACCTTGTGCATGTGGCTTATGTGGGTACTGAGGAATCAAACCTGGGTCCTTAGGCTTTGCAGGCAAGCACCTTAACTGCTAAGCCATCTCTGTAGCCCCTCTGCTGTCTATTCTTGCCATGCTTTCAGTGCCATGATGATGCTTTCCCTCAAAACTAGACTGTAATAAAC